>JAHPZR010049580.1:7500-22778 GCA_019787425.1 Platygyra sinensis | reverse complement strand
CGTATTTATTGACCATTGTTATTCATGGGTGAGATCTAGTCATTAAAGAACTATTATTAAAACCATTTAATATCCATCCCACCAAATAAATAATACAAACCAGTTATCAAAAATTGAATTTTGGAGAAAGAGAAATCTTACTAGGTGTACCTGTATTGGTAAAATTCTGTACAGTGCCGCTAGAATAACTTCCTGATAAATATTGAATCTCTCTAATATGTTAATAGTCCTCAAATGCTCTGTTCTGTTGTCATGCATAACATCATGAATACCTACAGTGAATAAATAAAAAAAACTAATAGGTCAGTTTCCAAACAATTCTTTTCAACACTTAAAATTCCCAAGTCAGGGTTATTGTACCCTTTGACGATTCTAAAATTCCATGACCTTTTCCATGGCCTTTCCGGGTTTTCCATGACAAAAGTTAATTAAAGCATTTGTCTTGACAGTAGTATCATAAAACAATCATTTAATAACATATTTTCCAGCATTACAATGCATAAAATATGTGCTTGTTTTTATTTCTATTGAAATTAAAGGCTGTTTTTGACTCATCTGTTATTTTTTCAAATTTCTCATCTTTTTGCCTTTTTATTTTCTGAAAGCACAATGCATTTCCATGACTTTCCATGACCTTCACTAAAATTCCATGACTTTCCAGGCCTGCAAATTGACATCATAAATTCCATGACTTTCCAGGTTTTCCATGATCTGTATCAACCCTACTTATATAGTGTTCAAACATTGGTCACCAACAATTTTTTGCTTACCTTGAGACAGAGATGGTGCTAATACAATCTGCTTATAATACGAAAAATATAATCCAGATTCTGTCCTGAACGATATTTCTCTTTCTATTTGCTGGTTTAAAAAAAGAGAAATATATCAGATTCCAAATTTTACATTGATCAGTATTATTGCAGGATAACATGAACAACTTATGCAGGTAAATGTCAAATCAGGCAAGGCATGATTCATGTGTGGAGAGACGCAATACAGCTAAATTAAAATATGCAATGAAAAGACCAAACTGAAATGTGTGATCTGGTTTAATGACCTGTCTCACTTCAGCATAAAACCCATCGTATCATATATAGTCAACTTACACAACTTCAAAAAGATTGGGAAGGTAGGCGCTGCTACGCAATAGAGGCAAAAGAGATAAAAAGGAAAAGAAATGAGCTACAAAAAAAGACATGCTTTGACTGACTGATTTGTGTACCTCATTGGAATCTGATTGTGAAACAAATGCACAGTGTCATCATTTTGGTGGAAAGAGATACTGACAGCTGACAATTAAACCTAGGAGTCAAAGCTTGGGTTTGCTGTCCTTGAATCTAGCTGGATCGCAATTTAAAGAGACTTCAGAAAATGTGACATGGATCAGGATTAGCTGATAGGAACTCTCAGAATTACAGGATCTAAGAAAAATTCTGGTTGGGATGGCAGGATTGAAAAACCCATAAGGAACACTCTACCAACTGTCCCCAAAAGCGTTGCTAGGGTATAGAAATATTGGTTTGCAATGCAGCTACCTTTGTCAAACAATATAAGAATAAAAGAATTGATAAAGACATTTCTTCTCCAAAGAAGAGCCAAATTGTCATAAAAATACTTCTAGAAAAAAAAAACTGATTGTTGAAAGCATTTTATTTTTAGTTTCTTATTTCGACAACTTTTCTGGTTTAACCCCTAGAAGATTTAAGAGCTCACTTATTTGAACACAAGATTTTCAATGATAGAGATGAATATATTATTGATATTGAATTGGTAACAGAAGGTCATTATGTATTTACACAGCTAAAAAAGAATAGTTAACACTCGAAGAAAAAAATGTTTTTAGCTTTGAATGGAGAGGTATATTTTTTTTCTCAGCTTGTACTGGGAAAGAGTATGACCCTGATTAAACGCGGAAGTTGAGCGATTTTAATGATCGAATATCAAATCAGTAATGCAGATCAAGTTTAGCTTTCACGACAAAATGGAAAATATAACGCTTGTCTATTATACAATATCAGTATAACGTAACTGTCTTAACTTATTAAATTTAACGGCGATTTTAATGTACAAGGGGAAAACAGCTGATTATATTTCTGTAATGTAGGTAACCAAAAAAAATGGTGCACACATTCGGCACTAAAAATAATAATAAAAAAGTGAACTTACCCCAATATTGGAAAACCACATGTCGTTCTCGTGTAGTTCTCGCACATATAGAGAATATTTCACTCCCACAAGCAAGCCGATCGTTGCTCCCACAAGAAAATTTGCCAAGCTAAACCAATTCACTCCGCCTTCTGTTCTATGTTCGGTCTGCTGGCCTTTCGTGCTCCCGTTGGCATGGGATGAATGCCGATTTTTTTCCTTTCCTTGACCACCTCTCCTCCTTCGAAGTTCGGACATTGTACAGCTAAAACAGACATTAATCAAGAAGCGTAGAACAACATTGATACACGAATGAAAATTAAGCTGGAACGCTCGCTGATCTACTCGCAGTTCAAAACAATAAACAACTCGACATCAGCGCATGCGTGATGTCCTGCTATAATTTCGCGCCACGTTGAACGAATACAATCCACAGTGAATGACATTGATGCAATATTTCAACGCTTCCAATAGACAATCTTTGATGGCATTGTCGGAGAGAGAGCTATGCACTTATCGTCTGATCCCGGATTAGCAACTTCCCTAAACACAGTAGACATTTGTTTAGTCATTTATACAACCGGACATATACAACGGGCGACCTGCGAGAATGGTGGAAAGTATAAAACGGCTCGTGGACGGAAATAGTTAGAATCTATACATCTTTTATATATACATACATTAATCCTGAACAGGCCCGAAATCTATTTTGATCCAGTTTTCAGAGAATATCTTCCAAATTGCTACAGATCCTTGCACGCGGTTAATTCAAATCGGAGCAGCTCACCCCTAAACCTCGTGTTTAGTACCTCCAGAAAGGAACCCCTTACTGTGCAAGACAAAATAGATAGGAAAATTTGTGTAACAATGCGATACTGTTGAGCTTCTCCCCCCGAATGATCTTTCTTTCTTTCAGTTATTTTTGTTTTTTACGCTGCTCAAACCCGGTTTCTCTTGCGATCGCATAATTTAAACGAGTTTCCTTCCAGACAACATAGAAGTCTGGAATTTATAGTCGCTGGCGAACATGCTATGTTTTTAGTCGGATTACGCGCAAAACAGAACAATCAAGGCACCGTGAATAGTTAATATTCATTGTTTTTCTTGCTTAATTAAACAATTCACAGTCCAACTTTCATAGGCGGACGTAATCGCATTACGTTCAGTTTATCGATTTAATCCACTGCAACAAGTGGAGTGAATGTATCCATCGTAGCTGGAGCTATTAAAACGGAATTAGAAGTGTTTTCTTCTACTTCAATCGTTTTGATGGACATTAGCAAACAATGGAAGAAATTTCTTTGTTTTCGGTACCAAACTAGGGTGATTAAGACACGTTGACCGAGGTTTTGACTAGGAAATAATTCCGGAAGCGCACGTTAAAAAGCATATCATCTTTACAACAGTCAACCAAATTATTTAACTAAATTGGCCGCCTCAGTTATAGCAGTGATAACTCTCTTCAAAAGACACGCTTGGCCCTCAGTTTCTTTCTTTTTATCGTTATGATGTTTGTTATACGTTGCTCGAACCCTGAGTTCTATCACGAAAGCAAACAAATGAATTTTCTCCAGACAACAGAACAGTCTAGAATTAATGGTGTTGGCAAACAGTCTGTTTTCAGGTCACAATTAGTACCAACCATAAGAACAGTCAGAGCACCACGAACAATTTAATATATTTATGACCCTTCTTCGTCTTAAATCTGGAAAATACTCAATTTATTTTAGAGCCTTTTTCGGCTCTGATGTAGTCAGGAGAATTTTGTTTAGGATTGTTTGGAAAAAACGTACAGGTAGTGTTTAAGTGTTAAACTGTTGTACCGTTTACTAGTACGGTCACAAGAAAGTGGGCGTTTCCCTACTGTAGTCAGGTATCATTGTTTATCAAGATAGGATCGAATGGAACTATTCATTCTTCCATTCTAACGGTTTCCAAGTATTTTTTTTTTCATTTCATTTTTGTGGGAATTTGATGTACATCAAGGCAGTTAAGTCAGAGCTTTTTCCAGTTGAAAAGTGGATTGACGCTATTGTGTTTTGTTCAACTAGCTTTAGGTAGAAGCTTTCAATATGACTCTGCGGGTCGCCTTGTTTACAGGTGCTACAAATGAAAACTCGTCGACCGAAATAAACTGCCAATTGCAGTCCATTTGAAACATGAAACAAAATTTGTTTGTCAATACGAGGAATAAACCCACGCAACACGAAATTCACTAAGAGAGAGAAAACGAAATTGACGTATTCAAACTGGAAAGCTAAGTCGATATTGTTTGAGTACTAGTCAATTAACACCAAAAGCGACATTTACTGTAGCGGGGCAGTGTTAATTAGCATCTAAATGAAAAATTAAACCATTTGTCTACGATGAAATAAATAGGGGCTATGAATGATCAGAAGCGACACTCCACTCCAAAAGGACTGAAAAGGACAGAATATTTTAACCCCAAAATCGACAAAAAATTATTTGGAGTCGGGTATTAAAAGATCAGCAAAATATTTAACTTCCATCATAACATTAAACAAATTCTGTAAAACGTTATCTTATTTACGTTCTAGCTACGCTTTGTAAAACTTGGATTACACTGAGCCCACATAAATATAAGAAGAATCTCATTTAAAAAAAAATCCACTCTAAGTGATATCACATATGTTCAAAGCATTTCCCGCACAGTCGTTCAATGAATATACACTGGAAGTGTGTTACTATAAGATGCGATTCTAATAAGACCGAGGTCAAGTACAATTTGTACCCGCAAAACACATTGATTATATTTTATAACATCGAATAATAACAGATTAATTCTTCTTATTGTTCTCTAACGATCCTTCTCACCTGAACACCTCCATGGCAAAGATTTCGTTTTGGTTTACCTCGTCTTGTGTTCTTACAGCTGCAATTTTAAACGGTAACACTCGTGTCAAGAGATATCTTGTAAGTGAATCGGTGCGTAGAAAAACAGATTAAAATAGAGCAAGTTCTTGTACATTTCCTTGAAAATCATTGGTTTAAATAGACAGGAAGAATGAGTTTTGCCACCAGTAAGTAAATAGTCAACATCATTATAAAACAGATACAATTCGTTAGGGCAATCACATACAACATTATTGTAAATTTAAGCTTAAACACAAAATTTTTGCGTTGCGTTATTCAGCGATGTTTGAGGCAAACCTAAATGTCACTGGATTACGACAACGCATTGAGAAACGGCTAAAAGAACAAAGATTTGAACAGTACTGTTTTAATTTTAATTTGCTGTATTTCAATCTCTCAGTCCGCGAAACGATATGCTAGAGGCAGGGCTCAAGCAAAAGGCTACATGTGTAGCAAATAATCATGAAGCATTATTGTACAGAAATAAGAAGCAAAAGGCGATGGGATTCCTTCATCTCGATCTTCGAACAAATGAGCAAAGGACCTTTACATATAAGAACACGTTTTGTGACTAGTGGAAAAAAGCTGGGAACGAGCCTGAATGTTCCCCGCACTCTGCGTCATAAAAAGTTCACTGTGACGTCACCCTTCACTTCGCTCTTTTTCGCGGAACGAACAAGTTGTGCGTTCATCGTGGGAAGAAAAAAGTTTTGTTGGTAAGCATGAAGGTGATATTTCCGCTGTCGGCGCTGACATTTTTCTTGTTTTTAGCGTATCTTACGCACCCTGGCAAACGAGACGGTAAGAATTTTCTTGTGTTTCATCTGTATTCATGTTTTCTTTTCTTTTGTTTTTCGCGCACTAAATTTTTAACCCCACACTCTAACGAAATGCCATTTTCTCATCTTGATTACTTGTGTTTCCAAAGAAATCAGGTAGTTTTAATTTTCGCTGAATGCAAAGACGAAATTCTCGGCAGTTTTTAAGAACTAAAAGTTTGGTCTTCATCGTGGGAGAAGTTGACAAAGGTTGTTTCCGCACTTTTCGAAAAACATAAACACCTATCGTTGTCATGGAAATCTTCACGTGGGAACATTGCGCGCGAGCGTTCTTCGTTTTTTTGTCTTTGAAGCGCGCGCTTAAGGACGTTCGCGCCCATTGCTACTGCGCATCTCTAGTGCGCACGCTATTCATTGGTCACGAGCGTGCCACGTCATTTTCAAGCGCGCGCACGGAGTCGAAATCTCAACAAAATATAGAGCTTATGACCTTTACGTTAACTTTGTGTGCGAATATTTTTGTTGGATGCTCGGTGAGCCCCAATTTTTTTTCGGCAGATCACTTCCTTTTCTGATTCTTTCCATTATACTAAAAAACAAAAAAAATCTGTACGTGGGAAGTTTTAATTATTTCACGTATACTATTCAAATAGGGTCGAATTGGTACGTGGATACAGGTGTGCGTAACTTAAAAGTTGTATTTTTTAAGGCTAATTCTAGCTGATTTAATGACATGTGTAGCAAAGATCTATCAAATAGGCCTATATATGCTGTGTTAAACACACATAACTAAGATATGATTCTTCAAATTAACTTTATGCCGATAGTAATGAATCTGGGCAAAATCGCCTCGAATGACTGGAATCCTAGAAATGCTATGGTCTGCGATACGCCTTATCTTCAAAACGAGTTCGGTGACCCCCGTTTTTTTTACGTTTTTAATCTAAACTTATCATTTTCTTTCTGCAGACAAAATTTAAAAAAAAATCTGTGCGTGGGAAGTTTTTGGGCGCGAACGTCCTTAAACGGTTACATTTAAGTTCACTCCCGGTTCAACGACCATTTTGTATTAGTATATACACACTCAGTGATCTTGGTGTTTTAAGCAATCTGATTGGTTCGCTATCTCTGGCTAATGAGCATTATTCACCCCCTACCGAGTGAATAATGCGTAAGCCAAACAAAAATAGAGCATACTTTTGAATAAAGCATACTTTTGATTCACACTGATTTGAACGGTGTTTAAGGACCATTATTCTAGACTGTCACGAGGTTTTTGAGAAGATTAACTATAGCTTTTCCATGATTCTGTAAATGTTTCGCGAATTCGCGCATGCTTGTACAGCTTGCACGTTTTCCGAGCATGAATTGAGAGGCCAATTAAATCGATTTTTAATGGTTTCCTTCTGAAATGTTGTTGAGATCACTTCCTGTGTATATACTAAAACAATTATTCTTCTCAATCTCGGTGAATAGTGGCAGAATATTTACCTCGATTTCAAAGAATAATTGTTAATTGAAACCGTTGGTCTGGTCTTTCCATTCGTTTGTTAATGGACAAACAATTGCTTAATATATACATACTTGAAACGCGTTTTTTCTTTAATGTGACTTTTTAAGCGGCTCCATCCGATGGCAAAGCTTCTTTGTGTTAAGCAAAATGCGTTATGTGATAGTTTTTATATCAATTTATCTTTGCAGAAACTCCACAATCTGTTGAGAAACAGGATTTCTTCTTCAAGGATTTTATCTATGGAACGACCATCACTGGAAGCTGGATTGATGAGGTGAGGGAATTTGCAGAAAGATGGCAAAAGGCCATATAGCATTTTTCTCCGTTTGTTGGGCCGGTTGTTGTTTTTATTGCATTCATTGACCTAACTACCGACCCTTAAGGCAAGGAAATTTTACTGTCACCGTGCCTCTCTCCATCCAAGTATAGAAATGTATACCGGCGAATTTTAATTCTGAGGGATAACCCCTCGACTGACTATGATCCCATCCTTGCGGGAGTAGATATACTCCTAGTCGCTTTTAGCGCTACAGCACCATGAAAAAGCTACTCAAGATGGGACACTTAGGGATGGGAACGTACCTTTTCGGCATAAATTCGAATTCCCTAAATTTGCTGAATAGTGAGATAGGAGACCATCACAATTATTATGACGCACGGTCTCTTGAAACCCAATGCACAAAGAAATGCCACTTGTAGAACCAGGAAACCCCCTTCCCCTTCCCTTCCCCATAATTTGTTTGTTCATTAATATTGCTATTTTCTTGTTACAGGATTACATGGTTAAGATGGAAATCAACTCCATCAGACTGGACATGAAATTGGTCTTCGAATTCATTGAGAACGTGGGCTCGGCAGATATCAACAGCTCACCCAATGGTAACAGGACACCCAAACATGGCAAGGTATTGAACGTTATCTTTACTAAGTGAGGTGGAAATGCAGTAAGTCTTCCATTTGTTGACAAGCTTTGGTAATAAGTTGTCAGCTAACAATAAGTAATATGTGTGTGTGCTAGAGAGCGCTTAAAATAACTTTCACACTTAGCAAACCATTATTACGTATTGTCTGTATGCAAGAAAATCTTTTGTTTATTCTTTTGTCAGATCCACAAGTTCAAAGATTGTCCTAAATATCCCCGAAATGCAACATGTCAGGACTTCAAAACATTCAGACCCAGGACTCTTGGATTCTTAGAAAGAGCGTGGGATGTTTCATGCACAATGACGATAGGGGTATGGAACAGATGTTCAGACATTACAGTTGCAGTGTCGGTGCAGTGGCTACTAGAGGCTGGGATGGAGTGATATGGTTGACCGAGTGGATCTGGGACAAAGATATTTTATTGGCTGATGGGATCTGGAATGGAGTTTCGTGGACAGCTGAAAGGGTCTGGAATGGAGTTACATGGCTGGCTGATGGGGTCTGGAATGGAGTTACATGGCTGGCTGATGGGGTCTGGAATGGAGTAACATGGCTAGCCGAACGGATCTGGAATGGAGTTACATGGCTGGCCGAATGGACCTGGAGTGGAGTTGCATGGATGGCAGAGTTGTTCTGGAATGGAATTGCTTGGCTGGCCGAGTGGATCTGGAATGGAGTTGTATGGCTGTCCGAGTGGACCTGGGATGAAGTTGCATGGCTGACTGAGTGGATCTGGGACGGAGTTACATGGACTGGAAGACTGTTTCTTCCTGGCAACTATGTAACTGATGATGTTGTCACGTTCTATTATGGATATTTCGACAGTAAGTGACGAAGAACTGAACCAGTTGATCGCTGTGATAATAAATTCGACTAATTTGTGAACGAGCGGTGAAGCGTCACCCAAATATCAATATTTCAGTGGAAATTACTCTCCCTGTCTGTTTTTTCCTATGAAATTCTTCCAGAATTTTTTTTTTCAGTCAGAATAAGATCGTTTATTTTCTATTTGAGTGAAAAAAAGAGAGAAAATCCTAAAAAGTAAAGAAAAGCAGGAGATAGACTGCTTGAGGTTAGACCTTAGATGGTTTCGCTACCGGCTAAAAGCCGCCTGTTGAGCTAGCCTTGGCTTTGTCAAATGAACTATAGTTAATAAGCAGAAACGTAGAATTAGTTTGCTTTGGTTTCCTCTGGCTTACATTGTTTAGTTATCTGCTTTATACTTTTTTTTCTAACAGACCATGTGAATCATATTGGAGCTCGCATTGCTGACTCCACTTGGCAAGATGTCTTCTTGCTGATGTCCGCTGTTGTTGTCGTGAATCTTGCTCTCCTTGTCATTTACTTGTTGGTTACCTGTACAGTCCACTTCATTCGACGACTGTGGTGAGTTGTTTGACTGAAATCTCGTTTAGTTGTTTGTAGTTTCTTCCCAGTATCGGCAGCTTGACGTTTAGATGTTCCAAAAGTTTCTCCTTCGTCACTTAGCCCCTGGCCCAGTATAATATATAGGGGAAGTGAATAAAGTCGCCAGAGGTGATTTTCAAGAACACACAAAATCAACCAGTTTTTTGTATGGTTTGGGATTCTAAACGTATTAATTGCATGTCGCTAATTTGACACCTTACGATCGGACTCTTAGAACAGCAGACAGGTCAGAGACCTATAGAGTTTACAGGACGAGAAAACGTGCCACAGTGGAGTTCAACCAAGTGCAGTTACATCCCACTAATCTCAGCAAACGTAAAGAATGCAATTTATCACTCAACCATTGAAAGAAAAGAAAAGTATACCCTATCCTAAGCGCGGGAAGACAAGTTAAGGCCAGAAGAGGTTTGCCTTTGATTGGATCTTGGCCTCTAGGACAGCGCTTTAGCTGGGGCCCGAACACGCGAAGCGCATTACACGAGTGTGGATCGCGACCACGAGGGCGAAGCGCGCGTCCAAAAACTTCCGCGGAATGTTTTTCGACTTGCTATTCAAGCTAGTGGTCGCGCTCTTCGCTCCTGTATCCGCGCTTCAAGGTCTGCCTCACTAGTCCTTCTGTTGTAAAAGTTAACTGGCTCTTGATTGATTGAGCTAAGTGACTGGAATTCATCGCTCTTGTGTTGTATAATATGATTGGTCAGTTTTGTTTAAGAGACTCGGACAACGTAGCTGCTTCCATCAGTTATTGATAGTGCCAATTGCAAACCCGCCATGAATTATTCAAAGTTTTTCAGGTAACGAAAACTTACTCATGTACTGGTTTTCTTCTTGCAGGCAAGCTCGCAACGACAGGACAACTGCGGCCAATGTACCCTCTGCTCCAAAGAAACCAATATGGCGACCAAAGCCCAAGAAAAAACGAAGAAAGAACAAGAATGGCTGGTAGCCGTCGAGTTGCATTTGAGCAGAACACTTGTTTTTGTCTGGAAAGAAAATCTTTCTCAATTGTTTCTGTTACCAATAATGATCTCTGAAGAAGATGAAATTAACAATGTCATTGAAAACCA
This sequence comes from Platygyra sinensis, assembly GCA_019787425.1. Classification (NCBI taxonomy): domain Eukaryota; kingdom Metazoa; phylum Cnidaria; class Anthozoa; order Scleractinia; family Merulinidae; genus Platygyra; species Platygyra sinensis. The sequence continues at coordinate 12,048 of JAHPZR010049580.1, read as the reverse complement.
GATTTTGGGATTTTGTTATTAAAATTGACTGCATTTTTATCTTGTCGTTTGGTTATGTTCTCAACATCCAAACTTATTAACCCTTGTTCACCACTCACACACTTTTCACGTTCATTATTTTTTATTGGCAAGGGATCACTTGTCTGGCGGCTGCCCGTATTAATCTGAGACGTGACAACAGAGGACCTCGTGAAAGACCGCGATCTGTTAGGCATCGTCGATGCACTATAAGCAAAATCAGCTTGCTGTTATAGCCCGAGTTTTAATGGTACACTTGTGGGATGTGCCTTAAAATGCACAAGCAGAGTGAAAGAAAAAGTTATAGTCGCAGAAAGCGAACGAAGGCGACAATGGTAGTCAGCGGCCGCGAACGACCTGGAATCAGGCTACACTCTTTTTTTTTTATTAATAACCAGTAAAATTTAGCTCAGGCTCAATGTTCTTATTTTTTCGGCCATTTCAGCCTCAAAATGTTCCTATTTTGTTCTTAAAATTCTGTGTTCTCTAATGGCTCCAAATGTGGTTATACCGTACTGTACAGTACTTCACTGTAGGGACCCTGACCTGCAGGGTACCTAAACCATACCTTTCACATGCATCATACAGTGATGGACAAAGAACCTGTACTTATCAGTACATGTAGTGTTCAGTGTTTATACTCATACATGTAATCTGTTGTTGTTTACACACGAAAAGTGTGATAATGAAGTTTAAGAGTGATGAATATATCTGGAAGACTGTATTGTAAAGACCCTGAATTTTGAAAAGAAACGTTGGCTTCACACTGTCGTCGCGGTCTGTTTGTTTGGTGAAAAAAATTTCAGCCTCAGATTGTTCTTAAATTGTTCTTATTTTTCGAGCGATTTCAGCCTCAATGTTCTTATTAAGTTTGTTCTTATTAAAAAAAAAGTGTATGACAACAATTGAACCAGGTTTTCTTTTTCAATTTAACAGGACAAATTACCACAGGCAACTTTTAAAATTGAAACAAATTATTTGCTTAAGTAATACTATGGTAAGCAGAGTGAAAGGGAAAGTTATAGCCACAGAAAGCGGCACAAAGGCGACAATGGTAGAGGGAAGGGAAGAAGAAGCCTGAAAAAATAAGGGCTTCAACGGAATTCGAACCCGTGACCTCTGCGATACCGGTGCGATGCTGTACCAACTGAGCTATGAAGCCACACATTGGGAGCGAGGTCAATTTGGTGAGTTCATATCTTCCCGTGCAGTGAAATGGAGTGACATATTATATGAAATAATTCATATTTGTACTGCGGTTATAGATGAAAGTGAAGAATGATCATCGCAGTAAATTTTCTAAAGTAAGGAATTGGAAAGAAGCCTGAAAATATCAGGGCTTCGAACCCATGACCTCCGCGATACCGGTGCGATGCTCTACCAACTGAGCTATGAAGCCACACATTGGGAGCGAGGTCAATTTGGTGAGTTCACATCTTTCCGTGCAGTGAAATGAAGTGACGTATATATGAAATAATTCATATTACTTTGTACTGCGGTTGTAGATTAAAGTGAAGAATGATCATCGCAGTAAATTTTCCAATTTAAGCAATTTAAACAAATATGAATTATTTCATATATATGTCACTTCAATGGTAGAGGGAATTAACCCTATAACTAGTACAGTGTTAACTTCTTCTCTCCATCCAGGTATAGAAATGGGTATATCGGTAAATGTTAATTCAGTGGGTAACCTTGCGACGGACTATTATCCCATCATTACAGAAGCAGATATACTCCTTGTCACTTTTAGCGCTACAGCACCCGGGAAAAGCTACACAAGATGAGGCACTTTAGTCCGACACAAATGGCTTTTTCGCATAAGTTCGAATAGCCCTTTTCACGGTTAGCTCTGCTCATTTGCATTACAATAAAATCTGGCATGTATGTGAGGCAATTTCGGGCTATTTTGAAGTTTTAGCCCGAAATCGCCTCGCATCCACGTTGGATTACATTGTAATGCAAATAAGAAAAACTAACCGTGAAAAGGGCTATTTCTCTAATACTAAATGGTGAGATAGGAGACCTGGACCGTCTGAGAACATGGCTATAATTTTCACCGATCTTTATTCTTCCTCAGGACAAATGCTCCTTCAAAATACAATGCTGACAACAAGTAAAGGACACAAAACACATTTTATCTACCAGTCTTGGTTCAGTGATAGATCCACACTTATTTACAGAGTAAAGTTTTCCTATGGTGAAATGAGGGGTATGGACTGAAAAGATTAAAAAATTTACGAAAGGCGTATTATATGCACGAGCACGAAAACTAAAACAATGGTCTTCTTTAATTGAAAATTACTAATTAAGCTAACTGACGAAATGAAATGACCGCTATAAAGAGATGTGCATACACTGGGGTTGTGATGCTAAACTGAGCTCAGACAGAGTCCTTCAAATTCTGAGGTCGTTCGTTTCTTGAAAATATCTCTATAAACTACATAAAAATAGTTTCTCCTTCGTGGATTACTATATCTTCACCATGTTGTTAGAAAAACACTTCGAGTACAAGAGACTGAGCCTCGTTTACACCAGAAAGCTAGTGAACGACGGAGTATAACTCTGTTTCCACTGATAATCCCCATTTCAAAGAAAATGATCCAAGCTTATTACTATCTACCAAATGAAACTAGTAGGTTAGTATTGATACAACATTTAAAGGACAATCTAGTATAACTTTTCTGCATAGATGAGAATGATGATCACATTTACTTGTAATAACTTCGAGACTGACGTTACAAAAAATAACTTGTACAGTGCAGATAAAGGTCTTATTCTTTCATAGGATAAATTGTGATGCTGTAATTGAAGTGGCATCATGTGAAATATTTTCATCATTTCTCTAGACTTTCATAAACTATCTTAAAAGTTCTAAAGACGTCGGTATTGGTTCGTTGGCAAGATTTCCTTCACAGAAACACTTTACCAAGCAAGAAAGGCCATTAATCTGGCTGCGAATTCTTAAGACATGGGTATATTGATTAGTTGGCAAGATTTCCTTCAGAGAAACACTTTAACCAGTAAGAGAGACCATTAATCTGGCTGTGAATTGTGTGAAATCTTCAGTAAAAAAGTGAAATCAATTATTAGTATTTTACATTCACATATTATATTTTACAGTACAAGCAATTCTTTGTCTTGTACACGAGTTCTGTCAGAGATCACGAATATCTACATGAGCCTTTGGCACTCTCACGGTTATTCCTTCAAAGTTCTTTGTTACGATGATCTGACATCCAAGGCGAGACCTGCGAGTCATAATTGAAAAACACAATTGTTTGAATCTTAGAAACACAGAAAACAAGCACTTTGAAGACTTTCCATATAGTATGACATTATTTATAGTAATGGAATAGTGCATATGGTTGCTACATTGTAAATACGAATTCAAATCAAAGCAACCATAGACCTTATCACGATCTCTGATGCCATCTTGCTTGGGGGACAAACACAGCAAAAATTACAGTAAATTATGGGAGAAGTACAAAGTCTATGCCCAAGGAGTTGAGAGTGACTGACTTTCTAAGAATTTATGATTTAAAAAGAACAGGCACCCGGCAGAAGGTTTTATGGTCAAATTTGAAGGATGTAGATTCACTATGAGATGAGGAATTGCACTTTTAATTTCACTCAAATGTCTCTAAATTTTCCTGCTAATTGCAGCTCAGTTTTACAGACAAATGTATAGAAAAATTGAAACCTTAATTGTGGCTTTTCTAGCAAGGCTATGTCCCTCAAATGCAATCAGTAAATTCTTTTACCTGGTACATGTATCTTTAGTTTTTAATCCATAGATACTTCAGAAGTCAAATTTTCCGTGAGTTGTTAGACGCCTTTTTCCTCACACATTTACTGTAATTTTTGTTGTGTTTACCCCCCCCCCCCCCCCCAAACCAGATGGAAGAATAATAGTTTTCCACATTTTGGCCACACAAAAATCGCTCTTCTTTGAATTCTTGTGAACCAAACTAGGATAATGCTATGTTTAAAAGCTAATTTCACCTCATAAAGACATTAATTTTTACTGTTGTAAAATTAGTGGTTGTCAGTTTTGAGAAGTTGGTGTAACATCAAGACAATAACCTGATAGCTGATGATTGTCTATATTCCTTTCACCAGTGTGCTCGCTTAGGTTTTGATGCTATGGGGAGAAAATAAATGTGGATCAATAGCTTAGACTTATCACACTACTTACGTGTCTTCTAGTCCATAAGCCAAGTCCAACATATCAAGTTCCTCATCTGACGGCTCATCCAATTTTAATTTATCCATTTCATCAGGTTTAAATATAAGATGACAGGTTGAACAAGACAGGGTACCTTCACAAGCGCCTACAACAAAGTAATGGGACATGTAAAATCTCCTTCTGACACAGTCCATGGATACTATTTTCAACAAACTGTGATCTGCTCTACTTACTAGATATATACTCTTTTGTTAGTTACACATTGACTGCTTAAAGTATATTTTCATTTTAATATGTGCGTTTATTATATGGCAAGGTAGTCTTGAGGGAAATCTGAGGGT
>JAHPZR010049579.1:5000-25245 GCA_019787425.1 Platygyra sinensis | reverse complement strand
TGGCTATCTCGTCTTCTGATGCAAAGTGCACGCTCTTCGGGATAAGAGGCCTGATTTCAGGTTCGTCCTCTGAAACTTAACAAAGACAAAAGAATTCCTGTTAAGGTCGTTATAATGATTTACCAATGTGTACGTGAAACATTAGCTGACAATTTCTCACGTCGTATGAAGTGCCAAGAGACAACGGGCGAGATCAAAGTGGCTGACTTATTGCAAATTTGCTATCTCAATAGTTACACTATCGAACGATAGCAAGTCTTCGGAGCGTGTGCACCGTTTTCTGTGATTCTTGGCGCAAAGCATTCAACAAAAACCATAAAAATAGGCTTGTTGCTCTCAATGTCTGCCGCCTATTTTGTTAGTTGCCTTGCTAATTTTCAACCAAGAAGAATTCGAAATTCTTAGTTTTATTTTGTATTGTTCGATATGAAAACATACAAAGAATTTTAGCTGTTTTCATAACTTTCGATAAACGTTTATGTTGTATTCGTAAATGCTCGAATTTGGAATTTTTGGAAACTTTGTTTTCTAAAGCAGTCAGTGCCATTATTCTTCCTTCAATTCATTGCGTCTTCAATAAAGAAAAAGAAAGAAAACTGTGGATGAGCATCACAACATAATTATCGACAGGCGCTATTTGGTGGCTTAATATTTCTTTAATAAAAGATTTTATTCGTTAGGTACATGTTGTCTGGATGGCTTACCATCATTTTTCATTATTTCGCCATCGGTAAGATTGTCCCAGGCTCCTCCATCCTTCTCAAATCGCTCGGTCAGAGACTCAATATCCCCATCAGGGGATCCCTGGGAATTCAATTCCCACCGGTTTCCCCCTCTATAGCCACTTCCCTCTCCATTCATCCTACCGTTAAGAGAGTTTCCCGATTCTCGAGCAGAAGCAGCGTTATCGTATTGTTCTTTGAGCGTGTCCCAGTTATCAGTTTCTTTCATTTTGCTCAGGAATTCAATATGTTCATCACTCAAGCCTCGTCCTTGGCTCAAGTCTTCTAAGGATCCAAGTAATGCTACCACGCATGCTACACTACAGCTGGCCACAGTACTGTCGGCGCAGCGAGCAGATTCCACAATGCCATCCATCAGTCTGAATAAAATTAAACATTAATCAGGGATTCTTACCAGAATACTATTCCCTAAAGATAGTCGATTCAAACTTATTTTATTTCCATTAATTCGGGGCCGGGTTTTTCAAAAGCTGGTTAAAGCTAACCCAGGATTAAACGTTAACTGAAGTATAATTTTTTCTTGTTTAAAAATGTTTTTCACGTCTAATGTTTGGTGTAGTTTAAGATTACTACAGCTCAAAAATGAAGGGCAAACAATATAAACAGATTACCTAACCAAAAAGTTACAAATCGGGCAATGAACAAACCAGCCCTGAGGGCCATAAATATCGAAGTATAAACTACTCAAAATCTCAACCATTACAGTAGGTATTGTGGCTACTTTGAAACGGACTCATTGAGTAAATCTTAGGCAGCTTTCCATACCAAAAGTTCCATTGGCGACTTGAATGGAACAGCATTTCTCACAATTTCTGGAAAAGAGGATAGTCTTTTGAAGTATTTGCAAATTTTGCAAATATCCTACCTGGAATTTTCGTTTTATTTGATTTTTCTCCTGAAATGTCCGAAATTTTCGGTTTAGTGGTTTGCATTTCGGAAAAAAACTTTCGAAGAACATTTTCAAACCAGCTGTCTCTCTTTCAATTTTTAGTCGAATGAAAAGCACCCCTTCTTACAACCTGGGACACACTATGCCGATTTCGTTGAAAATCTCGACGAAGTACCCGATAGTCCGAATCCTAGTGACATTCCTGTTATTAAAACAACTTAACAAGGACGATGTTTTTTTTTCTGTATCATACTTACAGTCGCAGTAAATCCAATTCAGATTTCTTCTGCTCGGTAGGGGAGTCTGGTGATGGGGGATTGTCCTTGTCAATGATCGTTGGACCGGCTGCATCCAGCAGTCGCTGCGGACTGGAGAGAAACTAGAGACGAATTAAAAATTCCATTAACAACGTCAACGTTAGCATTTAAGAATGACTACTTCGGGAGCAATAATTGCTCAACTTAGAGTGCAGTTTAATCAGTATAGATTGCTTGCAGCGAGAGGCACCATTTTTGACGCGTCATGAATCTTACCGCGAAAACAAGACTTGAAAAATGATTAAAAGCCGGATAGTACTAGATGAACATTTTCTTGTGGAAAGGACCGTTCTGTTTCATTTTCGCCGTTCTGTTTGAGTTTGTTATGATTTTCGCTGAGCATTTCCCTCAGTGATGTCGATTTAACTTTCTATCAATTTTAAAATTCTCCGTAATGTTCTTAGCAAAACCAACATGCATGTCGGAGGAATAAATAACTTGATCAAAATATCCATTGTACCTCTTTCAGCGCTTTTAATGCCTCCGCTCTCTGCTGCGCTGGAGGATACAAAATAATCCGATGGAAGAGCGACTCCAACACGGGCCTCATGGCCGCCAAGGGCCCCACAAGCCGCAGGAGCTCCGTGGCTATGTTATAAATGGTCCTCGGTATAGGCCCCACAACCGAGGCCGATTTAGCGAAGTTCCCAGTTCCACGTCCCCCTCGGTTGATTTCTTCACTGGGAAATGGAGTAACTGTCTTAGGTCGCTTGTTTAGATCATTCAGGGGGCTTCCTAACAACTGAATGAGCGCTGGACAAAGAAGTTGCCTGAAATAGATAGAGAGGAACAATTTTCCTGGCTCAGTAATGTTTGTAGCTATTAATTTAGATTTGGTGCTTTCTGTTCCGGGAAATGAGGAATGTGTGATGATTCATATACGAAGTACTTTCTGTGTTTTTATCGAAAGAAAAACTGACAGCCTTGTTAAATGATTAGTTTTTGTGGTGTTAGGTCAGTAAATCTGGTGGGAAAGTCATTTTCGTTACTTGTATCTCTATCCACTGAACAACGTGTTGATATATACTGTAGAAACGGTGTAGGTGTTTACAGTAAGGACACTCGAAGCGTGAACACTTGACATTTTTCTGTACATTTTTTTTTTGACAATTAAGAAATAATGGTTCTTCTTATGATGTATAGTGTTACATGTTTCGCATTTTGTAAGTGTAAAAACATTAAATACTCTTATCAGAAGGTCGAGCCCGCATTCTATAGTCACTAAAAAAAGGAACAAACAAATATCAAGTGTTCACGGTTCGAGTGTCCTCACTGTAAAGCTTTGTCGCTTTATATGGGACTTACTTGATCAAAAGTTGTAATTCGAGTTTACCTGTCAGATTTTAACACATAAAAATACTAGTAAACGTTCACTATCCTCACTTCCTAATAGATTCCTGTCGTTTACGAAAATGTTCCACAAAATCACACAATCTTCTTCTTGAACAGTAGCAAATACTAATTGTTTGAAAAGGAAAACGGCGACTTGTTACTGAACTCACCAGATGACGTTTATAAACTCCTTCTCCTGTTGTAAGGCTGTCGACAGGCTGCTTAGCATCACCAAGATGGCCTCCAGGTACAATGGAATGGCCTGCCCGCCTTGCACCGGCACACTAGGACAATAATCAACAATAATTGTTATCCACGTTCATGGAGGGAAATGCCATGGGGAAACTCACCAAACAAAATCAAAACATAAAGTTTTAAAAATCCCGAAGACTTCCAAAGATCATGCACCCGAAAAGATCCGAAGATTGTTAATTTCCGACGATAGTTAGGTTCTGAACTAATTCCGAGAATTTTCCCGAAGATTTTACCAAACACCCAAAGATTGCATGGAAGTTTCGTAGCAATTTTTTGTTCAGTTGTATTGTTGGAAGCCGAAAGAAAATATCAGTTGTAATTGTTAAAAAGAAACGTTTTCTTTAGCCTTCGTGCTGAATGTCACAACAAACAAATAAGATAAGATAATTAACATCGACAAAGCATCTGGATCGAATTTTACCCGGCAGTCAAACAGAGCGAAAGAAAAACACCGCCACTGCTTTTGTTTTCTTGATTTAAAAAGAACTGACTTTTCCAGTCTTTTGACATATGTTAACGGTTTTCAATCAAACTGAAATTAGAGGTACCTAAAGGACGACGAAGAGCGCTGAAAGATAACATTCTCAGAAAGTCGGTACATATGTTTTCTCATGCTGTTCTGTCATGATGTTTAGAAAACTACAATTAGTTCAAGGATGAATATTCAGTTTATTTCTACAGCATTGCGTGCCTGGGCATTGTTCTTTCCACAGTAATTCCACGCTGAGCGACTGAAAACTAAGTAATTACATGAGCGCTTTACCCTTTGACAACTAAATCACATTCATCTTTTCGCAATAAAAACTACACAGAGTGATAACTTTAACAACATTCATTAGAAAATTTAACCTTTGTATTCGTCCAAAGATTAGTCAAACGGTGTAAATGAAAAGTTACAATTAACGGTCTTTTCGAGAAATTTGTCAATTCACTTTGAAACGTATTTTGATATTCTTTTACCGGCTGTATTTTCACAATTCGATTATTTTGTTTGTTCTACGATCTTCAGTATTTTTTTGTGCCAAGGTAGGCATAATTTTTTTGTCCCCATACTTGATGAGGATACTACATTCAATAATTACGAAAATTTCTTTTTGTAATGTTGTGCCTCAACTTTTAATGTTTGACACTTTCACTTTTTCCACCACTAACATAGATTGTCATGTTTCGACTATCATGGAGCGCCGTCTTTGTTTGAATTGTTTGAGTTATCATCTCCACTGCAAATGCCACGAAAGTTCTAAATTGGAAACGAAATGCCAGATCTTACTGCATGGGAGAAGGAAAAATAAAAACAGATATTTCCAGACGAAAGTACTTTTTAGAAAGTCTCATTTGGATGGCCACACGCTAACTCGCTAAGGTTTCATTTACAAACTCAAAACTCAGAACCACATAATGACGTCAGTATTCAGTGATGATTTTCTTATTTGTTTTGGCCTTCTTGCTCTATACGTCGAGTAAAACGATTGAATTTCTCCTTACCTTGGTCCAGCGGTGAGGCGGAAGCAGAAATGCTTCAGTAATAGCACAACGTCTTGACTCAACAACTTGGCATGTTCTGTAGAGAGCAGATTCGTGTCTACATACATGAAGAGAAAATAAAAGACAATAACGTTGTGTCACAACACCGTATTTAAAAGCATGCGCAGGTGAAATGGTATGGTTTTGGCGGGAAATAGAGCGATTGTCTCACAAATGGAACACCGGAAAAAGAATGCAAAACACATATTTACTTACGTTTCACTATCTTGGAGTCCGTTGAAGTTTTTGATGTCTAAAAAAGGGAGTTGTACACATTACTTTATTATTGGTACAGCCATTACGGAAGAAAACGATGGAGCCACGCAATATTATCGCAAGCTTTAAGAGCTCTCATTGTTGTGCTCTACCTTAACCACAACAAACTAAAAATTCACGCTAAATTTATCTTTTATTCGGCTATGAAGTTTAGCTTTATCTCAGTAGTCGTGCTTAGAGGTGAGATCCACTAAGAAGAGTCGAGCATCAGCTCTGCTAAACCATCTGATTGCTCAAATCCCAGAGACTCTGATGCACTCAACATTAATAGTTAAGCAATAGATCACAAGTTTCTATGGTTTATAGGCTGATAAACCACGCGGGACGTTGGTAGAACACGAGAAGAATTGGTAAATCACGAGCCGCAGGCGAGTTATTTACGAATTCTTCGAGTGTTCTACCAACATCCCAAGTGGTTTATCAGCCTATAAACCATAGAAACTTGTGATCTATTGCTTTTATATAATAATCCAGAAGACGCGCGATTTTTCCATGGGTTAATCGGCATAATAAAACATAGCTGATTGACCAATCAGAGCGCGCGCATTGATTTTGTTATTGTATAAATCTCAATAGCCTTCAACTGGCGCGAAAATATATAAACAATAGTCTCCATTTGGCGCGAAAATATGCTGGAATATTTGTCCGCGGACATCATCTGTTTCGAGAAGAGAACAGTCTTTCGAAAGCGTAGCTCAAGAAAAACTGTGAGCTTTGAGGAACAGATGATGTCCAAGGACAAATATGCGAGCATATTTCCATGCAAAATGGAGTCTTGTGTTTAGTATCCTTAAAATATTTTTCGCAATACGCTCGGATCAGGGGCCCGTTTCTCCAAAGTCCCGGAAACTTTTCAGGCCCGCAAAGTCTTTACAACATCTGGAACCTTACGATTACAGAGCTGTTTTATTCACATATTCTTAATATGAACAGGGCTTCCCTTTTTTACAAGAAGTTGCAGGCGTATACACTTCTCCGTTTTGAAATACAGATGAACTAAAAATGGCTTTACGAGCCCGAAACGTTTCCGGGTCTTTCGAGAAACGTGCCCCTGGGCGCTTATACGCAGGGCGTTCCTAGGGCGGCCTTTCTCCGCCCTGCTCGGATATTTGCCATGCGTTACGAAAAGCGAACATTTTTTTGAGAGCGAAGCTCGAGGAAAACTGTGAACTTTTTGGAAGAGGTAATGTCCAAGGACAAATATCCGAGCATACTTTCGCGCCAAATGGAGGCTATCATGTTTATAATCTTTCTAATACTTTTCGCAACATGTACAGTCTTGAAAATTGGAGAATATCAACAACAACAACAACAACAACAACAACATCTTTATTTCTTGCATTAAATATACAAATATCACACCACCTGCAAATAGCAAGGCTAATCGAGGCAGGTGGTGTGTGGACGGCTTAAGATTTATTACCATATTTATTACCATATTTGTAATAAAAAGGGTCAGTCACGAGAGAAATTGAGATAAGAAAATCGAGGCAGCTATTTAGATAAGCGGGGGCTAATATTTTATCACTCGGATATTGCTCAGTTTTAGCTGGGGCCTATTCAATCACTTGATGTGTTTAGACCGATCGCGAGTGAACGAAATCATTTGATGGATTATAATTACTTTCTTGTAATTGAGTTTTCTCTGGATGAAATTCATATACTTCTAGCCTACAAAATATAGACTGCACACTGATCCCGACGGCAGATATGACCAAAATGAAACACAACGGAGTAAAGGACTAAATAATTTTAAACGAAATTGCCCTATATTTCGGTTTGCAATACAAACCTTCCTCAGGGGCTGAGTGGAAAAAAAATATGTGAAAAGAAAACCGTTACAAATAAAATATAAACTCATTTTATTTGTAACGGTTTTCTTTTCACATATTTTTTTTCCACTCAGCCCCTGAGGAAGGTTTGTATTGCAAACCGAAATATAGGGCAATTTTGTTTAAAATTATTTATTCCTTTACTCCGTTTTATTTCATTTTGGTCATATCTGCCGTCGGGATCAGTGTGCCGTCTATATTTTGTATTCTAAAATTTCTACTGATCCAGGTCTACTAAAGATCCGGCACTCTCATCGGTTTGTTGCTGTGGCTATACAGTTTTTAATTCCATTTGTTGAACAACTTCTAACCTAAGTTGACAGACACCTCTATTTTTGCGCGCTACTGGGCTTAAGATCCGACCTAGGGTTTTCAATTCCAACGACACTGATCAGTGTGACCAGAAGCTCATAAGCTTCTGGTGTGACGTGTCTGTTTGATTGCTGCTCTATTAGTGACTCGTCTCCAGTCCCATTCAAAAACCTTCATACAGCGCGCGCCATGCGGCGAGGTAGGAGCGTGGAGTAAGACTGGGGAGAAGTCAGGCTCGATTATATAAGATTTAGCTCGAACACGAGTCAAAGCCAACTACGAGGAACTCTGTGTAAGACTAAAGTAAATGTTTCGGGTCATTACTCAACAATCCAGGGCTCTGGCGGAGATAATAACGTCAAACTTACCATGGGACTTGCCAGACTGTCCTGCAGGCGATGACACACTGAACTGAGCATCTGTGTTAAAGTGGCTCTGCACGCTGTTTTGGTAGCGACCTGATGGGCACGCGTGTACGTCTCGATGCATATCTATGAATGAGCGCGCAGAAATTAGTGTTGGTAGAGTGTGAGAAGTTAGACCTGTTAAGTCTCCTACGGGTTAAAACATTAAATTCGCCGACGGTCAAATGAGCTCGCAGTGACAAGTGATGGCTTTGTGGAAATCTGTGTTATAAAGCTATAGATTGTCTGAAAATTGGAGGCGTTCTCATCATTAACATTCAATGGTTCCACTCATATTTGCAGAAGTTAGTAAACGGCATAGGTGCTGACAAAATGTGTGGTAGAAGTTCAATTTTGGGTGGATTAATGATGAATAATTAATTAAGTCGAAGAACGCCGGTGCAAGGAAATAATTCCCAGTACATGCAAAAGCTATCCAAATTTCCTCTCATTTGCTGAAGGCGTCGCGAACTTGGATCAATTAATCTGGATTTGCAAAATACTTTGTTCTATTGCTCTTACCTCAGCAAGTTTGATGAGATATTCACCGTGAACTTCACAAGACGCAGAACACGTAATGATAAGCAGCAGCTGAAGGAGAAAAAGCAGGGGATGTTATCTTCATAATCTTAGTAAATAAAACTTCCATATCCATATTTAGAACCCTCCTTCATCATGCGTGAGTGAAAGTTGCACTTATCGTTTAGTAATTGCAGAAACCAAATGAGAGCCAGTAAATGTGTACCACAATGATAAGAACCAAACATGTCCGACACTGAGTTACTGACAGATTACTCTACCGTGTAAACAGGTTCTTTCATTACTGTAACTAGGCTGATTTTCGTCTACATTTGGCATTGTTTTTACCTTCATTACTTCCACCTGTACTTCATCTGCCAGAGAGGGAGTGGACGCTACTGTGGCAAGGAACTGAACCGGAAGTTGACTTTCTGCGTCTTCTTCATTCTCCGAGCGAAATCGATCATCAGAAATTAACTTCTAAAGAAAACAAAATTTAAACACAGTAAGTCAATGACTTACTTAGGAAAAAGTGACCACTTCTCAAATTAATTTTTCGGACTGTTGCGACTACTTAAGAACTAGTCGCAGCTGGGTCGTCCATTGTCGCGAGGCACCATATAGCTAGGAATGTGTGCAGCCCCCTCACTTATACAGTCAGTTCTTGTTAAAGAGGACACCATCAAGACGGTCTGGTAGGTAGGTAAGTAGGTAGGCATGCTTTAATTAAAGCAAAGAAACACGCTATTGTCCCAATAACACTCAGCTGGTTTTCATGGAGGGTGTGTTTATTCAGACATAAGGTCACTAAAATCCCAATCCCCTAATAGCAAGAGTTCGCGCAATACCGGGTTGTGATGAAAATGACACAATATTTCAATCTAGAAGGGCAGTTAAATTATTTCAGTTGTCACTTTGGTAGTAAATTTAATGTTTCACGTATCTGCCACCTTAAAACACGTGTCCTCCGCGCACTATCAAGTTACCAAGCCAACCTCACTGATCAAGAAATCGTACAATTCTCGTCAACGAAATTTCGGCTAAGACATAATTTGTTATTCCTGGTTAGATTTTACTACTTTTACAGATCAGCGTAAATTACTCCGGCAATTCGCCTCTGAATAACCATCTGTTCATCCCGGTGGACAGAAGCTGGGGTTTTCCCCCAAATTAACCGTAGAATGTTTTTTGTCTCAATTGTACATTACTTAGGAAAAGTTTCACATTGCCTCTCTGCCATCACTGTACAAACAAACGTGAACAAAACTAGCTTGAACTAAACTTTTCAACGTCCAGTTGGAACGCAGGCTACTCCCAGGATGTCGTCGTATAAGGCTGCATGTGTCTAATCTCGTCAGTGTTGTTAACTCAGATCAGGCATAAAGTTGAGATATTCTTTAAAGTTATTTTTCCTTCCAAAACTGTAGTGCGTATTACTAAAAGACGACGAAATTAGAATAAACAATATAAGCTTAAGCCAAACGAACTTGCAATGGCGGATCTAGGGGAGGGGCCCGGGGAGCCCCCCTTATTTTTAGTAAAAAAATTCCCAGAAGGAAGAAAATCCAAGGACCATTGCAGGCTCTCCCTCTCTCGCCCGCCCGCGCGCCGTTCGAAAGCAAATCTCAGAATAATTAACCCATACGGAGAGCCTGTTTGCAGGCTAGGGCGGACTAGCAAATGAAAACGCCCCCAACTCCACTAGCTCAGAGTCTGGATCCGTCACTGACTTGTGCTAGTTGATGGGGATCGGATTTTAGTGGCCTCGGATTTTTTTACTCATCGCTAACGTTTCGGTAACTATTCCTAGCCTACGTTCCGGTTTTTTCTTAGGCCTGGTTTCCACACGATCGCCATTATTGCTACAATTGCTGAAAACAAGGTTCAGTGATTGCTGGAAGCAAGGCTCAGTCATCTTAGCGACAATCTAGAAACCTCTCTACAGCGTTTGTTGCGTCAACGTTCGCTAAGAAAGACATCAATAGTTCTGTCTCAGTGACGATTTTACTGATGGTATGTAAACCTGTAGTCGTAAAGATCGCAGCGGTATGGGAGCGAGCCTCGAGGTAAAACTCAGATCTATGAACCTTGTTTAATGACCTTGGCTCCATCGAGTAACCTGTTAGTTTCAAATTTTATAGCTGGAGAACTTGGAATTCCTTTACTGAGTATGTGTCACTGACAAAACAATCACTTCCACAATGTGAGGTCTACCTCAGAGCTGGTTGTCGAAACGATCGATTGCTGAATAGTTATTTCCTTATGATCGCTGCGATCTCTGGACATTTATAAGTGGTGCGTTAAACTATGGTTAATTAAGAAAATTTGGCGGATATATCGGGGCCGTACGCAAAATGGGCGTTCCTTCTGCCCTTGCAATTCGTTAGAAACATTCATTCGCTTTACATCGTAAAGTTCGAAAATATCTCTCCAGATCAGTTTTTAATTAAATGTCTGATTCTTTAAGCCAGTAAAAACTACAGGTATTCTCACTTGATACGGCTGGTATTAAAAGTCGTATTATTTAGATCTCTCCCTGTTGACGAAACGTATCTTGCGGCTATGCATTACGTTAAGTATTTCCATTAACGAAAGTTACTTGAGTATTGGCTAAGACAGCTTTTTAAGACGAACGAAATTTCAACCGAGTTATTCTGTACACGGAGCAGAGGTTTTCGCGGCAGAGCGCAACTTATTTCGGGGAACAAAAGGATCGAGTGAATTTCGAATTTCTCGCAAGTCATCAACAAACAGTCAGAGAGCAGGTTGCAAACGGCAGGAAAGCATTGAACGATCCTTGTTCGTTCTGGTACTGCACAAGCAACAAAAGTACCTAAATGACTTCAAGTGGGACTAAATTTTGTTCTCTTTTGACTTTGCTAAAACTGCGCGTAAATTAAGCAATGAAAATCGGCCTGCTGCCGGAACAAAACAGAAAACCTTTGCGCAAGACATAAATTATATTATATTAAATGTGAATTTCATCATAATACCTAATACGGTCTTGTCAAAATGTCTTTTTCTCGACAGTCTTAAACGACGTGAACTGTCAGTGCCTCTAAAACGTTTGTTAACAGAGCTGACTGCTGAGATATTCCACGAGGATGTCATAAATTATTTATTTTGGAGTCAAAGCTACTGGATAGTATATATTTTTCATAAATTTACTCAGAGGAAGAGATAGTTGTTCGTCACTAATGGTTCTTAGCAGACTCATTGTAAACAATTTCCGGTTTAATTAAAAGAAATACCTTCAGAACGCTGGTGTAAAATTGTTAATTGACACTTTAAACAAAGCCTTTTTATGTCTCTTTTCGGCAAGACAAATGGTTTTCAACTTCGAAAATAATTTTCTTCTGTTTAGAAGCTTTAAGTAAACATGTCCTAAACGGTGCCTAAAACTAACTGCAGCTAACAAAAACAATTCTAAAGCAACCTTTTCACGTAGACCTCGCGGAAGAAATGTTTCTTTCGTTTATCAGCTGACTTGGCTAATTTGTCTACTTCATAAAAACTAAACTAAACGTTTGATAGGTGTGAAGGGTTTTGAGGGATGAGCGTGAAATAAAGAAATCAATTCTTTTCTCGCGAATTTGCAAGAAAAACAATTGCTTGAAAAAATTAATTTTGCTTGTCTTCATATCTGGGTTGAAATAATATTCAATTAAAGAACGAAAGTGAAAAAAATATCTTTTACCTAAAATAAATTCAAATTTTAAGACATCAGCTGACTAAATAACCAAAAATCTGTGATTAACAAGGACACATGATATTATTGTCGGAGTCGAAGTTTGCAAAATTCTCTCTCAAAAATTGCATATTTCTGTATCCCAGTCTCGTATCTCAGTTACGGCTATTTCGTTATGGCAATTTATTCCTTGCGGTAAAAATGTTACTTAAGCAACCAACCAGCCAACGGGCATTCAAATTAACTTTCAATTTTAATTCGTAAAGTATCCATTTCCACGTTTCCATTTTACGGAGAGAGCGCTTCGTTGTTATCGTAATGTAATGTACAATTTTGTGCTACACGGGGACTTGATTTTAGGAAACTTTCAATTTTATCATCCGTAGAATTGGTTTGATTTTCAACTCCTTTCATAAAATCCACTCATTAATTAATCAGATCCATCCGGCCATTGACCGTGCAAAACTTAGATACTACAGAAAACTCGCCGCGAAAAACTGTTGTTCTTCCACTGACCTGTAAACCATTTACAGCATGAAGCGACAGCTTGCTCGATCGAGACTCCAAGGCCATTTTCAGCGGTAGGAAGCACTTTTCCCTGCGAAAAGAACAGCCAATTATATTTACAGACCATTTGATCATACAGTGGTGTCCATTTTCCTACCTGTAGAAGCCGATATTAGCGACAGAGGGGTTTTACTGTGGCTTACCTCAGCTCATGGGGCTGGACTTTTCGTGTTCCATTTCGACTGATGAACAGTCCATCTGAAAAAACCAAAACCACGTTAATCAGCGTGTTCTCCTGGCAAATTCTCCGCAGTTTTTTTCTTCACATTGCACCTAGCTTACCCGTCGCTGAAATACACGCGTCTCGTAGGTTCTTTGCTTTACTTGACGTGGCATCGTGCGCTAAGTTAGACAAAACTTCCTCCATGGCTCTCTAACCCATCAGACAAGCCGCGCACAAGAAATAATTCCAGAAATTCGACGATTATTCCCGCCTCCAACGCGAGATCATCTTCTCGGTAGCTTTTTCAAGTCACAATATTTTGCTTCAGCAGGTCGTTAGCGCGTTCAACGAAAACAATTCAAACAATAGAGCAGAGAAGGCCATCAGCGATGCGCTGATCGCGTGCGCAGTGTTGTGTACAGATGAATGGTTTCCTTCTTGGCACCTGTACGCTATCCTATCAATCATCTCCTTAAAAGGAAAGCCCGCACATACCTGCAACCGAGCGTACATTGGCATGACTGCAAACTTTTGCTCCTAAACTTGGGACGGTTGAAGCCAAAATAACTTCTCTACACTGCGCTGTTTCGATCTAGCCCTCTCCATGAATCGAACAATTCATACGCTTGCTCTCTGCTTACTGTTCTACAACGTCAACATAGAAGTCAGCTGTTAAAACAACACAGCCTTTTTTTTTTCACTCGCCGACACAAATTTCTCCAGAAAGCACTGAAAGCGTGACGCCTTGGTGCGTCTGATTCAGCCGTCAAAAATGTGAAGTTAACTTCTTTCTAGTTTCATTCTCAAGACAGTTGGGAGTGATTTCTAACTGATATGACTGGAGGTGTGGAATGGGGCAGTATAATATTTCGCTCTCGTGTCGTCTCCGTGTGTTCCCTCCCACAGTCCAGCAAGGGAATCCCCCACGTCGTTTCAAGCAGGGTGTTCGTAAATCCAAAGATAATTTCAGCCCAAGCGATCTGTTGGCCGATATTCGCAACTCAGAACTTAAGCAAGTGTTAAGAACTTTATTTTTCCCAGGAATGCTAAGCATGTTTATTTCGGAACAAGTGCTTACATCTTTATATACAAATAACATTAAAAACCATTACAATACAGTTTGAGAGTCAAAGGTGACAGTCATTTGACAAACAAGTCATTCTTTTAACATGACTAAAAAATTAATTATTACCAAAATGGTTGATGTGAAACCTGAAAATACAGTCACTTTAATAAAATACTAAGCCTAAGGTAAAGAGTAAACATAAACCAGCTTTGGCTGAATTAACATTGCTATGAGGTTCACTGACTAAATAAAATATCATGAACAAATACTACTCCACTCTTTGTTTGTCTGACAAGCTTAGGGACAAAACCCCTTTTCATGGTTAACTCTGCTCATTTGCATCACAATGAAATCTAGCATGAGGCAATTTCAGGCTATTTTGTAGTTTTAGCCCGAAATTGCCTCGCATCCACGCTGGATTACATGGTAATGCAAATGAGAAAAACTAACCGTGAAAAGGGCACTTTCCAACAATTTTCACAAGTGGGTTTTGTGTTTGCTGCTTATATCTGGTATGCAACTACATTTGCAAGCTTTAACTGATCTGAGCAAAGGTCTTAAGCGTGGTTTATAATTGGACAATCACTAATGAAAACCAAACCGAAAGTGATTGACTTGGAGAATTTCCTACTCTCAATGCTAGTTGAAAGGTTTGGCTTGAATGCAAGTAAATCTACTCTGTGGTTTAACAGCAATGCACGCATTCATAATGCCCTAACTCATCACAGGAATTTATAAGTGAAAGAGATGACATCAACTGGTTTTACAATCTGCAACTCAACCAAAAGGATTATTAGAAACCAACCAGTGAACCAAAATCACTTTGATTCACAATATGCAGTTAGCTCCATAGAAAAAAAATAACTGCAAATGGATAAATTTAGCTTCTGAAAAGTTGAGAACCAGATCCAAATAACTTGCCGTCTGACATTTCATGTTACAGGGTTTGTTCTGATACACAGCAAGCACTAACAAAGCAGACTGTCTCTAGATACCTTAAACAATGTACCAGTTAGTACAAGTCAGTACACATTAATACATATATTAATGCCCTTTATGACAGGACAGGCCCTGTAAAAACAAGCTGCACTTACATTACAACTGACATTCTACAGTACAACACATGCTTTGTTAGAGCTTTTTTTAAAAAGGCCATTGAAGCCAACATGTATTATAGATCCCCCCTCAACTCTTGCCACCTCCAAACCACGACCAGAAATTAAACCCTAGAAATGCTGTGAGAGTAAAGTATTTTGCCCTAGAACACAACTTAGATTTGAGGCTACTAGATTAAACTAACATATACTATCACCATGCCACAAAATTTATAAGCGATTTCCAGTATAATTGAGCATGCCTTGCCAAGTCAGACAAACAGCCAGTGCAAGTTGTCACCATTAAAGGAAAAAAGGAAAATTATCTTATTTTTGACAAGCAATTCTTGGAAGTGTTTTCATGCATCAATGACCAACTTTTGCTTTTCAATGGGAAGCTTCTGCTCCAGAGCTGGTGCTTCAAACTCCCCATCATATTCAAACTTGTCCTCAAAGTCTTTCAAGTCGATCTTCTTGCCTGAGGCTGGTGGCTTGCAGCAGAACACCCACAAACAGCAGCTGAGGGTGCCAATTCCAATCAGAGCCACCACTGAAAAAACTGCCACACGAGCAGCAAATGGCAGGCTGTGGAACTTTGAGCAGAATCCCTTCTTAGTCTGAGAGAAAAACAATACAGTGGCACAGCAAGTGAGAAACTGAGAAATACATGCAATCAATGCCTAGCTGGAATACAAATTCTCCTCACTGGCTGTGAGTAGGTCACATTAGTCTTCATAATTATTGTTACTTTAAGAAGGTATTCCCAGTGCAGTGCTGGAAAAAACAGTCAGTAACTGCAGATTTTCCACCCAAACTTTGGAAGAGGCATCGAGACTAAGCACTAAAATGATTTAAATTTTCAGTCCTTGCTTGCAGACCAGGTGACTTCAAGGAGAAACTCAGTCTCATCAGTCTTGCTTATTAGACATACAATACTAGCTACTCATTAACTGAGAAAGAGGTCTTAAACATAAAATATCAAACCAAGAACCTGCAATATTGACTGGTCAAGGTACAAGATTTTCCCATACAGACCAGAAATTACTGGTGAATACTGCCCCAGAATTAGCCAATCAGTGAGCTCATTATATTGGCTACAAACACAAGCGTACCATATTTTCTGATATTTCTTGATGGAAATAAAGTTGTCATCATTCTCTTCAGCATGTCAAAATGATGCACTGACTAAGCTCTTTACATAAATTGTGCACCTCCCCAAGACCACTAATATTTTTATAAACTGTCTTTTTAAATAGCCTGATAAATGCCCTTTTCATCTTTGTAAAAAACCATAACTATATCAAAAAGAGTGTTGGTTCCCAATGGTTTGTTGTCCTTGAACAGCCATCAGTTCTGCACAACTGCACCTGATAAACAAGTGTTCTTACCGTGTCAGCTTTGTAAGGCTTGTCTGGAAGCTGGGCTGGTTTGAGGGCTGGGTTATCACTATATGGTTTGTCAGGCAGGTGACCTGAAAAGAAAATTATTATTCAGTCAGCATAATTTCAGCAGTTAATAGCAAAGATGGTCAAGAACATGTACAATAACACGGAGGGGCACAGTAATCCTGGAGAAAATATCTATGGCCACATTGTTTATCAGGGAAAGATATGCCTTGAAATAACTTTATCCAAAAGAATCTGTGATCTGGCCTCAAGCAAAGAAATGACTGCCTCAAGCTGGAGTTCTTGTACATGTAAAGGCATTAGAGTGATCAATCTGTTATCATGGATTTCATGACTTAACAAATTTTATGACTAAATATCTGGTACAAAGAATTGTGTGTTAACAGTGTATAATAGAAAATTTTAACTTCAAAAAAACATTTTAAAAAGTAACAATAAAGACACTAATGAACTAAAATACATAAGTAGCTTCCTACCATCAGGATATTTATGTGTGTCTTTATCCGTGGGCATGTTGTGTACATCAGATGTGTCCAGCTCAATTGCTGTGATTTCACGCTTGGCAATCATCTCGTTGTTGGCCGAATCCAGTTTCATCACCAACTGTGTCACTTTGATCTGCCTGACCACCTGGCCGTCAACCTGAACAATTTCCTCCTGCACTTGCAGCAACTTGAAAACTCCGTCATTTGTAGTCTGCTGTGACTCTGTCACCAACACTCTGATCACAATAGGGACCTTGGTCATGTGTTTCAACACTTCTTGGTTCTTGCCAATTTCATCTGCAATGGAAAGATCATAGATCAAAGCAATCAGGTCCAGATGACTGAATAGGCTCAGAGTAAGAGTAGAAAGTAAGAGATTATAAGACTAGTTGCAGGTTTTGCAAAAGAGTTTGGGTGATTGAAAAGGGTACAAAAAGATTCTCTGATATTGCCTGCAATGGAACTAGCCGTCATCAGTGGGAGAACAAGTCAAACCAACTCTGTAAGGCATGCAGAGTGACTCGACTTTTCTATTCGATCTACTCACTACATCATGGTAGTATAAATCTGGAGATGAAAAAACCTGCCTGGTAAACCTTTGTTTAGACGGCACTTGTAATCTATGATTTCTTACCATACAGGTACATGTTGCTACATATTATAGAAATCAATGTTGTATATGACATTATGATTAGGAAGGGAAGGGGAATGTTTTTTCATGTAACATTCTGGGACATCTACACTGTAGCATTATTTTTGGAGTCACTCGATTCAGACAATAATAGTGCATGTCAGTACCTTACACAAAATATGACAAAAAGAACATAACTACTGGAACAAAAAGAGAATAAATGTCTCACCAATTTCCGCAAAGAAATGAAAGGTTGTGACTGCCTGGTGTATGGCCTCTGTGTTGTTCACATGCACTACACCATCAATAACACTGATTCTGATGTTTACCTACAAAAAAATCATATTTTTAACAGGCACTGCATGAGCTGTTAAACAGTGATTAAAAGCTAATTGAGCCAAAGTGTACACTGAACACTGTTCAACTAATCAGAGATCCCTGCAAGACCATGACTACTTTGCTTACAGCTGTAAGTGTTGAGTCAAATTACAGAACTTTGATAATTTTGCATTTTTATTAGTGGGGCAATCAGACTATAGGTTTAGGGTCATATTTCCTGACAAAGCTCATTCACCTGCAATGGGCAATACTGTCGATTGCATCTACCTGTGAATGCATGCACAAAAAACATGTTTTCATGTGACGTCAAATGTCTGAGTTTCGGGTATCAAACTTTGAAGTTTTCCAGCCCAAAGGCGAACTTTTACTTTTCGACACTGTTCAAAGGGAAGATGTTTCTAATCAACAAGGAAGTTTCTGCTTATTGTGAAATACACCAGAGGAAGAGGAAGAACAGCTTTGCATGGCTAAGCAGTTGTCTCTTGGTTCCATACCATCTGATAATGGGCAGGAAAACTTCAAAGTTTGACACCTAAAACTCACATGTTTGACGTCACGCAAAAACATGTTTTGCTTGCGTGCATTCACGGGTAGATGCAATCGATGGTACCACAGACATGAAATAAAGTCTCAACTTCCTTCCTACCTTCCTTCGCAAAGTTTTTATTTACAACAAAGCAGCAGCTACAAAAAGCATACTACCACAAGACTAAAGAACAACATCAAAATGACGATGACTTACAGAAAAACTTATGGAAGGTCTTTCA
This sequence comes from Platygyra sinensis, assembly GCA_019787425.1. Taxonomy (NCBI): domain Eukaryota; kingdom Metazoa; phylum Cnidaria; class Anthozoa; order Scleractinia; family Merulinidae; genus Platygyra; species Platygyra sinensis. The sequence continues at coordinate 6,636 of JAHPZR010049579.1, read as the reverse complement.
ATCAGCTTTGACAAACTAATATACCAGCACAGTCTTGAAATTACTTATACACAGTCTGTAGCTGTTCTTTTCCCCTCAAAAGAAATTTTGTAACCATATCTTGAACATTTTAGATGCAATGTGCTACTACTTACTTACTACTCAATGACAAATCAACTGAGTACAAATGTTAAAACAACAACACAGCACTTCTTGCTGTACAACTTTTGATGCCCATAAACAGTTGAAGATCATGCTTTTTATAAAAAATACTTGCACAGTAACTGTTAATAGCAGGGAAGAACAGACTTTTGATGAGGAGAAACAGTCTACAAGGCTTTGGTGAACGCACTTCAGGAAAAAAACACCAGATGGTGTTTGGCAGCAGGTGTCTGAACAAGTTGAGAGAGAAAACTGCAAGAAAGGAAACTGCAGAACTACTGTAGAACCCATTAATCTCAATTTAGTTGTCTTGAGCCCACCACTATCTCGAAATCAAATTATTTTCCCTTCACTACCCTTTTCAGTCATTTGCTACTGGCTGTCTGGAACTTCCATTATCTCAAACTCTTTCCCTTGAGGGTTCAAAATAGTGGGATTCAACTTTAATGTGTTCCGACACACTAAAACTAAATTATTAACCAACCATTAACCCTTAACCTAGTTGGTATTCTAAAGATTTGCTTCCTTGAGCTGCCATTCGATATGAACACGGATGTAGACATCAAAAATACATGACAAGAATAAGGAAATTTCCTTCGTAATAAACTTATGAACCACTCAAGCCATCTTTGGTACACTCAAAAATATAGTTTAGCGGGCAATCGTTCTTTCTGTTGGTTGTAAAATATCTCTTATCCAGCGAAGGATACGGTTAACATTTAAACAGAGTCCATGAGTCGACAGAATAAGTGCAACGTCATTTAACACAATATGCATTAGTGCGGAAATATCACACTTTAGCAATACAAGATAGATACAAGAATTTACTCGATTTCTTCCCATAGACAATCATTAACGTTGTCTTTGGCCAAAGAGTTGTTTCAACCATCGATGGAACACGTGAAAAGTCAATTCGAAAACTAATTACATACCTTTAGAATTCTAGCATCTTCAAAGCCGCCATTTTGATCGCGGTCCACTTGCACGCTCTGCACATTGATGCTAACTGTCTCCTTGTTCGCTCTCTCCGTTTCTGTTACATTAACTTGAGTGCTTCCATCTTTGGTTGTGTCTTTAAGGCTCACTTCGGAGCCGTAGACAGTGGACAGTAGAAGTAAACAGACGAAAAGCGAGTTCATTGCTATGTTCTCCGATCTCGATGACTCCGACGCTGAGACGTGCCTTATTAAACAATAGTTTCACATTCCCGGATGAAGGGCGTCTCACTTGCTTGGTAACCGCACTAACAAAATGACGTCAGGTTTTCGTGCATCTGTCTTGTTATTGATCATGAATTTCGTCATAACATTGTCAAAGTAGCGATAGCCGAGTGGATCCGCAGACTACTACTGTCAAACTGTCAAATTGTCAGCTCTCGCTCGTTGCCGCATCGCATAAATTTATATAAATTCATGTGTCGTCTATCGATCGAAATTAGCTAATGAGCGCGCGAGAATTTGATTTGAATTTGATCTGAATTTGATCTGAAAGTCCG
>JAHPZR010049579.1:0-2500 GCA_019787425.1 Platygyra sinensis | reverse complement strand
GCCTGCTCGGAGATCTAATAAAGTGACAACAAGGTCACTTCATTATTTTCGGTAAGTGATCGGATCCTCCGAGAAATTTGCAAGCCCCAGAATTCCGTTATCTTGGTTCCAGACCTCGCACTAGCAGACCGCGCGCATATTAAAAATTCAAAATGGCGGCCACAAAACACATTTTAAACATGCGCGATAAAGCTAATTTGATGTTTTATTATCCAACTGCACTTCCCAGAGTACAAATAACGCTTAAGACGAGTACAAATATCACGCGGTATTTGTACTCCAGAGGACCGCTTTGACAGGTTTCCTGCCGTTGACCAATCAGTTAGCTGGATTTCTCGCACCAATTCCGTTCGGCTTTGCATACTTCTGTCACGCATTCCCTGAAAATAAATGTCCGCTCGCTCGCTCGAACATACCAATTTGGCGTGTTGGATAATAAATTTCCTATTAGACGTTTTGTTGTGTAGTATCGCTGAGAATTTTTACTTGTTGTTGGTATTTTGACATTCATATTCTAAACGGATGCGAGGGCTCCCTGTAAGTTGGTGCTGGTCCCGGCCGTTTCTCAGTCATTTTACAATGACCAAACTCTCTATAAGACGGACACCTCCATAAGACGGTCAACGGACACTTTAAAATGATTAACGAACACTTGTGAGGTGCTAAATGTGACCGCAAATTACGATTTAGGGAAGAAACACTCTTAAATTACCAAGTATGTGGCTCTTTTTAACACCAGGCGTTTAATTGAGAGCTCTTATCTTGCCGGCGGAATACATACATTGCAAGTTAAAATTCAGGAATCAGTCATCATTTTCTTCCATTCAAAAAATGACTCGGAGGTGACAACCGAATTGCATGTTACTTTTTGCTTTTCTTAGCTGAACTACAGCTTTCCCCGCTGTTATTCCCTTCTGGTTTCTTTTGCTGCCGGTTTTTCTTTCTTGATTCCTCGCCAAAGCGTTCTCAACTATCTTTATTTTTTTCGCAATGCGTTCACTCAGCCATTTCACAGCTAGCGAGTTTCCTTTAAATGAATACTGGCAAGGCACTTCTAGACCACAACAGCCACCTAGATTTCACCAATTGCTTTTTTAGAAAAAACGATATCTTTTTAGGCTTAGTGCAGCAAAAGACGGTCCCGAGTGATAAGATGGTTATGTTCCCGTTTGCAGAAAGTACTGTCCACTGTTTGGACTCTAGTTAACCTGTTTGATTGTACTACGACAAGACATACATGCGCAATTTTATAAATATGTTTTTGTTCCAGTTCAGGTTACGTTCAAGTAAATCACTGTGCACAGATTCAGCATTATCATCTTAAAATTCCTGGGGCCTTGTTACCTCGACTCTCCATAAGCCGGACACCTCTCTAAGACGGACAGCTGAGCCCGGTTCCGATGGTGTCCTTCTTAGAGAGAGTTGACTGTATTCCCCAGACTGCCTCTTGCTGAGGCTCTTGTTTTAGGCTCCTGCGCGCTGCAGTTTAATATATCGAAACTGGTCTGTTGTCTTATTTTGTAACAACTAATTTATTCCGGTTTTTTTCACGTTACCAGGCACCAAACAATAGCGTAGCTCCATCTTTCTGTATATAAACCACACACAACCCACATTCCTCGATTCGCTCTGACGAAGGGCTAGCGCTCGAAACGTCAGCTTTCGAATCTCTTTACGGTGGCCAATTTACATTATCAACCCAGTCGGATAAAATCAGATTATCTTGTAATACTCCCCACAGTTTCTTTAGAAACTTACTCCCTTTATCTTTTAGACTGCTGGCAGTCTGTTTTCCTCTCGAAATTTCAGCAGGGATTATGAGGAGAGAATATTTCGCCTAAAGGAGAATGGGTCGAGACATGGGCGCAGCACGCACGAGAAGAATTTTCTCATCTCGCCTTCTTCCCCACTCGGCCATACCATCCCGTCTCGCTTCTTCTTCTCTACATGGCCAACGCCATTTGCGTTCGCGATGACTAAACGCTCGTCCTAGTGACCCTTAGAGAAAAAACCGGCTGCCAGCAGACTATTTATTTTTTAATTCTACCCTGTTAATACAGCCACTTGACCAACATATTCATAAGCATTCATAATTGACCGCAAAAAAAAAACAACAAATGTCGGGAAACGATATGGAAAATACTATTTTTTTCATTCAACTGAGTTCCTGTAAGATGTCATGCCATTGACATCGTACGTTGTTTCAGGGCCCTGGTTGTTTAGAAGCTAAAAGATGGATCCATAGTGAATACGTCGCTTAGACAGACTAATCATGAAATATGGCCCCTATCCCTATCTAATATCATGGTCCTTTTGTATAAATTTTGAGCATTTTAACAAAACGCGAAAACCAATCTACAACAGAAGCGTATCACCAGGTGATATGCTTCAGCTGGCTACAGCTTTATTTACCGAATTCAATGACCAACTTCGTCCTCAGGGCCTCACTCCTCAAAATGGCGGCTCAAGGCCCTGGGGAAGAGGTTGGACTAATGACGTC
>JAHPZR010049578.1:0-10637 GCA_019787425.1 Platygyra sinensis | reverse complement strand
GCCTTCTTGGCAAAAAGAAGTCAGAGATATAACATTCGACGTCGTAAATGCGATGAAAGAGGCAAAAAAATATCAAAGTGATATTTGAGCCGTGACGTGATGCATGAAATATTTTCGCCTCGTCACATGTAAACAAACCTGAATTTGCATACAGAATATTTAATTACCAGACGCATTTCCACTCGATGTTTTGACGTACCAGTCGTCGTTCAAAAGAACATCGGCAAGCTGTTGTGGATTCATGTTTTCATAAATTCAAGGGCTTGTTCAGGTACGGGGATTTTATTTTTTTTCAATTAGTCTTTTGTTACGAATGCCGATATTTTTTTCTCTTTTTGTATTTAAAAGCCTATTAGATTTCAGCTTCTTGTGGCTTTGAGTGATAACCCCTTTTCTTCCGCGACCCATTGTTGTAATACATAATTATTATAAAGCTTCAAATGGGTTTTGAATCTGCAATAAAAAATTAAGCGTTTAAGTCTTTTTCTTTCTGTTTCTCGCACGCGAACAAGACCTACTTTCAGGGCTCTCTTCAGATCGTTTTAGTCAGTCTTGGGGGACAAACTCATCTTGATTGCGAGCAAAAACCATCATTCCATAAACAAATCGTGGGTTCTTAGTCCAACGCGCACCTCTTCTCACGTTTTCTCTTCCACAGTCGCGGCACAGTTGAATCTGGCTCCTTACTCCAATACCGCAATTCAAGCATGGGAGCGGAATTCTACTTCCATTCCTGATATAGCGCCTGTGAACTTTGCAATATTCTTCACGGCAAGATTTTCCACATATCTCATTCTTGCCATTTTTTAACCACGGACAAATGTTATACCCTCTGTGACCTTTCATTTCAAATCACGCCGCATTTTTCTAATTGAGATAATAATTCGTATACAATGCCCCAGTAGTAGGTAGGGAGTCTGACAAATACTACTTTTTCCGGTGGGCCTTAGAATCGCCGAAATAATGCGCTCAGCGGCGGGTCGAAGCCGGCTGAGACCCGACGTTGAACGCATTATTTCGGCGCTTCAAGGCCAGCCGGAAAAAGTGGTATTTGTCAGACTCCCTACCTACTACTAATAGTATCGCAGCTGAAATGTGTCTCAGACACTATATCAAACTGATTTGAGAACCACCAACCACAGAAGACAAAAATCTCCACCGTCATTTACACTCCTTTCATTCAAAACTCGAATCAAATGGCCTCTAAATTGACCGCAACCACAAGTTTTCCGAGGGTATTTTTTCAACTCCTGAAATTTTCATGGCAACGTCAGAACTTTTCGGCTCACAGGGCTGCTCTGTTGACAAAAACTGACTTGATTTTTCCAGCATTTTCTTCAAGACTTTAAAATTTAGCAGTTCAATTCTGCTTTTGCTGTAAGTTTTCATTCCCTGAGGAGCGACGTTCGGGTCAGGTTTGACAGTGGCGTGATTTCCTCGACCAAACACAATTCTTTGCTACATTTTGTATAGATATTAGATTACGTCAAATGGCTTTTTTTTGGTCTTCGCCAAAGTGGGCAAAGGCGGGGCAAAGGTCGGCTTTCGCGTTATGTTAAAGTAAGATCTAGAAGTAACGAACAAACTGCGGTTATAAACATAACAAGACAACGCATATTGTAAAAACTTTCATTTAAGAACTTGACGTTTCGTATGCTCCAACATACAGCTTCAGAGGTAACGGTTACCTAAACTACAATAAATTAAAACACGAAATCTAATACCAAATAATGAAAGCAATGACATTGAAAAAGTAAATAAAAATAAACAGACCTAGTTAAGTCTCCTGGAAAAAAAAAAAGTGGCTAGTAGAGAAGAAGTTTCTCACTGCCAACATTTTCATCAAGCGCTGGTTTCAAATCGCGAATCAATAAGGTTTCCTTAATTGGTCACGTGACTTGCCACATCCAATTGTTTACATAAATTTGAATCCAAATTTACAAGAATTTGAAGTTGGAATCCTTGACTAACTTTGATTTTTACGAATGGCTATAACCATCAAGTTTAGAGAATTATCGGGGTTTGATAGAGTTCTTTCTTTTCTTTCAATTCCAACGTATATCCATTGGAGAAGGACTGGGACTAGACAAAAATAGGAAATAATGACAAAAGAATAAAGCATTTTCAGCATCCCCGTTTAGAACGACATATAACCAGGTAAGGTTAAGGTTTTGAAAGAAAAAAAAAAAAAAACGAGAGTTTTCTTGTACGTTTACATCTTGTAACTTAAATAATCATATTCCTTTCAATTTAGGGCTTGGTCCATCACGTGACCACTTGAGAGGCCCGGACTGAGAAAGCGTGTCAGACCTTGGAAATGGGGGTTGGCCAAATTCAATGAAACTAAGTGAGGACATTGACCTTAATGTGCTATTACTAGATCCAGTCTTATTTGTCTTCGTTATATCTTCCTTTCACTTTTTCAAGGGGGGGGGGGGGGGGGGGGGCTCCTATTTTGGGGTTTGACAGTACGAAAAAGCACTCATATGAGAGGTAACTTTCGAGTACCATGACAATAAATGTACAAAGCTCACAGCATATATCATGCTATAGGATGTTTGTACGAAGAACCTACTTTTAAATAGTTTATGGCTTTAGGGGATGCAATTATTTGGAGGAGATAGGCATGGTACTAAATTTGCTCAAATTTCGACCCCCCTGAAAACCCGAAAAATAGCCCAACTTCAAGAAATCATAATTTTTACCTGTAATCCTACTAAGAATCAAGATACCCGTCATGAGTTACCTAAGGACATCTATAATCCAAAACAGGATAGAAAAAATTGGGTCATTAAGATTTGCTGCTTTCCTGGCATCATTATTATGCAGCACTTTTGCAAAATGACCTCATTCGCATAAACCTAATTTTGACTTAAAAATCACTGTAAAATCAGTTTGTTTGTTTTTTTCCAGCCTAGATAATTTTTAAGGAAAAGAGAATGCTTATAATTTGAAAGAGTGATTTCGTGTAAGCAAATAAAAGGAAAATAAAATAACTGCGCTACGAATCATGAAAATGCTTCTGGCTAAGCCTGATGTGCGACTTCTAATAAACTTACAACACTACTGGCTATTTTTAAGGAAAAAAGAATGCTTATAATTTGAAAGAGTGATTTCGTGTAAACAAATAAAAGGAAAATAAAATAACCGCGCTACGAGTCATGAAAATGCTTCTGGCTAAGCCTGATGTGCGACTTCTAATAAACTTACAACTGTACTGGCTATGCTTTTATTATAGAATCAATTGATCGTAATATAAAGTGATATTTTAACAGTTAAGCAAAGATTTCTGAAGCAAAATAAATTTGAAATATTTTGCAAGGCCTTGATACTGATCATTCCTCATTTTGTACAAGTTTTTTCTGAATACTGGTTACAATTTGGCACGAGTCTCCATGGGTCAAAAAACAACAGAACTTGCAATTGCAACAGGAGAGTTGAATTCGAAGATGACTAACTGCTCATTTGGCAACAACTCAGACCCTTGCAGCGCTGTAAAATAAGCGCAACATCACGATGCTGACGATGCCACTATTTCTCTTATGACTTGCACGTCGGACATGTGGCGATGGTTCAAGAACAAGTATTAAGGTTCCGGAGCATTAGAGGTTGACCAAAGGGCGGAAACACGAAGTAAGTAAAACATTGTTACAGTGTGGACAATCAGCTGCTAACTGGTCAGATTCTATATTGCAACGTCGCCTTATACGTGGTAACATGATGTTTACTTGACAGGCGTGATAACAACATTTATCTGGTTTTGTCATCAGTTTATCCATTTAATTCCCTTTATTTGCTTCAAAATTAACGAATTACTTTTACACTTTTTATTAATGAAACCGATGGAAACGACCCGTTATTCTGTGCAGGAAAATATGAAAAGACCATTTTTTGTCTCCCGTAAGCTTCACGTACTGGCGATGAAACAAAAGAATAAAATGAAAAAAAAAAAAAAAAAAAAAAAAACTACTTCCCAGTCCCTAGCAACATAAACTCTCACATCATAAACTCTCGCTCCTAGCGTTCCTTACAATTTGCATACCCTTGTTTTAACAAGACCATAAAGGAACATTGTCCAGACTGATGTATAGTGTATTAATGAGTATCACCTGGAGCTAACTTTAATATCTTGCAATAGAAAGAAAAAAACCTCAAAATTGCTATAAGCAAACCAAGAAAACTACAGTGTAAAAGACTGACTGAAAGACTCAAAATTCAACTAGAACACCAATAGTCCAGTTTCGAGTTTGCCATGACACTGAATAAAAGCACTGAGAACGCATTTGCACAGGGTTAGCCTCAACCTAAAAGTATTTACAAATACCTGCAGAAAGGTGCGGCAAAATTGAAAATTAAACAATACACGAAACTGTAAACAGGCCATCCTCTCGCAGGAGTTTGTGAATGTTTTACTGAAATAACCAGAGACATTTTGGCTAAAGAACCACGCAGGGTACGAGCAGATTCAAGTTGCTTTGTAACATTGAAGTGTATATGACATGAAAATAATTTTTGCTTTTCTGAAAGGCCTTTCAAAATACAGAGGAATGACATTTTTTTCTTTTTGAAATATTTTTTGCGTTTTAGAGATATTGACGTTTTCCACTTATGCAAATTAGATCATTGATGATGTCATACTTCTTGCAACTGAAAAGCGGTAAAATACTGAATAAACGATATATCTTTGGAAATATTGAGGCAGTGTTCTTGAAACTTGGCACCACAAATGGGCATCACAAAAGAAACAAAATGACACCCTTGCCGTAACTACTCGAATAAACTCCTCCCTCAAATAAACGCTGCCCTCGAATAAACGCCGCGGGGACAGCCAAAAATATCATTAAATGCCTCCGCAAATTTCCGTTTCGTAAACGGTCGATGCCATTTTCGCGACACAGAAATATTTTTTAACTGTGAACGCATTTTTCTCTCCTAAATTAAAGAAAAAGGAAAATTTTCAAGTAACCACTCAGTATCGAACCCGAGACTTCTGTTTCCTGACATCCTTCTTATACCAATACACTACCAGGTTGATCCGCCATATCTCCCCAAAATTTAATTATAAAACCTGACATTCTTAAAGATTAATAATAGAGTTGCCCCAAACATCAAATAAAAGCTAACCGCAAGCAAACCAGCGTGAATATGAACAATTAAGCATTTGGTGAGTGCATTTTACTCCATCAACAAGTTATAACCAGTTTCTACCTTGTCCGGGCCTAAACTAAAGCAGATATGGCATCGTTCATTCTGAAATGCTTGGTTACCAATGATGGCATCGACCGTTCACGAAACGGCAGAAATCAGCAACGCTGCCCTCAAATAAACACCGCGAGGACAAGCAAAAATATCATTAAATGCCGCCCTCGAATAAAAGCAGTAATCTTTCTCGACATTGCGGCGTTTATTCAAATCATTTATTTTTAACCAATGGAAGCAATTCAACAAAATTCAATCTAAACCAGTCGTAAAATAGCACAACTAATCCGATTTTTCTCTTCTTTTGCCATTGACTTTCTCAAATAGGAAGTTGTTTAATAAGCGAGAAAGACAGAATACACGTCTTCTGATGTTTAAGAGGCATGCCCGATTATTCAGCAGTTAGACTTGGACCACGAAGGAGACATTGAAAACTGATATTGAAATAGACTGAAAGCCTGAAACTTACTAGTCTAGCCATCATATAAAAGACAGTGGACAGTTCATATATAGTCATATAAATTTTAAAGACATGTAGCTTTTATTCTTAGTTTTTTTGGGGGATGATTGTATTGGTTAAATTAACATTTAAATGATACAATAAATTCACAGTTGCTACATGATTTGCAGTAAACGCCGCCCTCGAATAAACGCCACATCTTAAGAGCGACTGGCTGTAACGATCACCTATACCAATGCAAGATAGAAAAAATCGGTTTCTGAAAATTTGTCAGGAAGAAGGTTTTTACTAACTTGTTCATATTCACGCTGGTTTGCTTGCGGTTAGCTTTTATTTGATGTTTGGGGCAACTCTATTATTAATCTTTAAGAATGTCAGGTTTTATAATTAAATTTTGGGGAGATATGGCGGATCAACCTGGTAGTGTATTGGTATAAGAAGGATGTCAGGAAACAGAAGTCTCGGGTTCGATACTGAGTGGTTACTTGAAAATTTTCCTTTTTCTTTAATTTAGGAGAGAAAAATGCGTTCACAGTTAAAAAATATTTCTGTGTCGCGAAAATGGCATCGACCGTTTACGAAACGGAAATTTGCGGAGGCATTTAATGATATTTTTGGCTGTCCCCGCGGCGTTATTCGAGGGCAGCGTTTATTTGAGGGAGGAGTTTATTCGAGTAGTTACGGCAAGGGTGTCATTTTGTTTCTTTTGTGATGCCCATTTGTGGTGCCAAGTTTCAAGAACACTGCCTCAATATTTCCAAAGATATATCGTTTATTCAGTATTTTACCGCTTTTCAGTTGCAAGAAGTATGACATCATCAATGATCTAATTTGCATAAGTGGAAAACGTCAATATCTCTAAAACGCAAAAAATATTTCAAAAAGAAAAAAATGTCATTCCTCTGTATTTTGAAAGGCCTTTCAGAAAAGCAAAAATTATTTTCATGTCATATACACTTCAATGTTACAAAGCAACTTGAATCTGCTCGTACCCTGCGTGGTTCTTTAGCCAAAATGTCTCTGGTTATTTCAGTAAAACATTCACAAACTCCTGCGAGAGGATGGCCTGTTTACAGTTTCGTGTATTGTTTAATTTTCAATTTTGCCGCACCTTTCTGCAGGTATTTGTAAATACTTTTAGGTTGAGGCTAACCCTGTGCAAATGCGTTCTCAGTGCTTTTATTCAGTGTCATGGCAAACTCGAAACTGGACTATTGGTGTTCTAGTTGAATTTTGAGTCTTTCAGTCAGTCTTTTACACTGTAGTTTTCTTGGTTTGCTTATAGCAATTTTGAGGTTTTTTTCTTTCTATTGCAAGATATTAAAGTTAGCTCCAGGTGATACTCATTAATACACTATACATCAGTCTGGACAATGTTCCTTTATGGTCTTGTTAAAACAAGGGTATGCAAATTGTAAGGAACGCTAGGAGCGAGAGTTTATGATGTGAGAGTTTATGTTGCTAGGGACTGGGAAGTAGTTTTTTTTTTTTTTTTTTTTTTTTTCATTTTATTCTTTTGTTTCATCGCCAGTACGTGAAGCTTACGGGAGACAAAAAATGGTCTTTTCATATTTTCCTGCACAGAATAACGGGTCGTTTCCATCGGTTTCATTAATAAAAAGTGTAAAAGTAATTCGTTAATTTTGAAGCAAATAAAGGGAATTAAATGGATAAACTGATGACAAAACCAGATAAATGTTGTTATCACGCCTGTCAAGTAAACATCATGTTACCACGTATAAGGCGACGTTGCAATATAGAATCTGACCAGTTAGCAGCTGATTGTCCACACTGTAACAATGTTTTACTTACTTCGTGTTTCCGCCCTTTGGTCAACCTCTAATGCTCCGGAACCTTAATACTTGTTCTTGAACCATCGCCACATGTCCGACGTGCAAGTCATAAGAGAAATAGTGGCATCGTCAGCATCGTGATGTTGCGCTTATTTTACAGCGCTGCAAGGGTCTGAGTTGTTGCCAAATGAGCAGTTAGTCATCTTCGAATTCAACTCTCCTGTTGCAATTGCAAGTTCTGTTGTTTTTTGACCCATGGAGACTCGTGCCAAATTGTAACCAGTATTCAGAAAAAACTTGTACAAAATGAGGAATGATCAGTATCAAGGCCTTGCAAAATATTTCAAATTTATTTTGCTTCAGAAATCTTTGCTTAACTGTTAAAATATCACTTTATATTACGATCAATTGATTCTATAATAAAAGCATAGCCAGTACAGTTGTAAGTTTATTAGAAGTCGCACATCAGGCTTAGCCAGAAGCATTTTCATGACTCGTAGCGCGGTTATTTTATTTTCCTTTTATTTGTTTACACGAAATCACTCTTTCAAATTATAAGCATTCTTTTTTCCTTAAAAATAGCCAGTAGTGTTGTAAGTTTATTAGAAGTCGCACATCAGGCTTAGCCAGAAGCATTTTCATGATTCGTAGCGCAGTTATTTTATTTTCCTTTTATTTGCTTACACGAAATCACTCTTTCAAATTATAAGCATTCTCTTTCCTTAAAAATTATCTAGGCTGGAAAAAAACAAACAAACTGATTTTACAGTGATTTTTAAGTCAAAATTAGGTTTATGCGAATGAGGTCATTTTGCAAAAGTGCTGCATAATAATGATGCCAGGAAAGCAGCAAATCTTAATGACCCAATTTTTTCTATCCTGTTTTGGATTATAGATGTCCTTAGGTAACTCATGACGGGTATCTTGATTCTTAGTAGGATTACAGGTAAAAATTATGATTTCTTGAAGTTGGGCTATTTTTCGGGTTTTCAGGGGGGTCGAAATTTGAGCAAATTTAGTACCATGCCTATCTCCTCCAAATAATTGCATCCCCTAAAGCCATAAACTATTTAAAAGTAGGTTCTTCGTACAAACATCCTATAGCATGATATATGCTGTGAGCTTTGTACATTTATTGTCATGGTACTCGAAAGTTACCTCTCATATGAGTGCTTTTTCGTACTGTCAAACCCCAAAATAGGAGCCCCCCCCCCCCCCCCCCCCTTGAAAAAGTGAAAGGAAGATATAACGAAGACAAATAAGACTGGATCTAGTAATAGCACATTAAGGTCAATGTCCTCACTTAGTTTCATTGAATTTGGCCAACCCCCATTTCCAAGGTCTGACACGCTTTCTCAGTCCGGGCCTCTCAAGTGGTCACGTGATGGACCAAGCCCTAAATTGAAAGGAATATGATTATTTAAGTTACAAGATGTAAACGTACAAGAAAACTCTCGTTTTTTTTTTTTTTTCTTTCAAAACCTTAACCTTACCTGGTTATATGTCGTTCTAAACGGGGATGCTGAAAATGCTTTATTCTTTTGTCATTATTTCCTATTTTTGTCTAGTCCCAGTCCTTCTCCAATGGATATACGTTGGAATTGAAAGAAAAGAAAGAACTCTATCAAACCCCGATAATTCTCTAAACTTGATGGTTATAGCCATTCGTAAAAATCAAAGTTAGTCAAGGATTCCAACTTCAAATTCTTGTAAATTTGGATTCAAATTTATGTAAACAATTGGATGTGGCAAGTCACGTGACCAATTAAGGAAACCTTATTGATTCGCGATTTGAAACCAGCGCTTGATGAAAATGTTGGCAGTGAGAAACTTCTTCTCTACTAGCCACTTTTTTTTTTTCCAGGAGACTTAACTAGGTCTGTTTATTTTTATTTACTTTTTCAATGTCATTGCTTTCATTATTTGGTATTAGATTTCGTGTTTTAATTTATTGTAGTTTAGGTAACCGTTACCTCTGAAGCTGTATGTTGGAGCATACGAAACGTCAAGTTCTTAAATGAAAGTTTTTACAATATGCGTTGTCTTGTTATGTTTATAACCGCAGTTTGTTCGTTACTTCTAGATCTTACTTTAACATAACGCGAAAGCCGACCTTTGCCCCGCCTTTGCCCACTTTGGCGAAGACCAAAAAAAAGCCATTTGACGTAATCTAATATCTATACAAAATGTAGCAAAGAATTGTGTTTGGTCGAGGAAATCACGCCACTGTCAAACCTGACCCGAACGTCGCTCCTCAGGGAATGAAAACTTACAGCAAAAGCAGAATTGAACTGCTAAATTTTAAAGTCTTGAAGAAAATGCTGGAAAAATCAAGTCAGTTTTTGTCAACAGAGCAGCCCTGTGAGCCGAAAAGTTCTGACGTTGCCATGAAAATTTCAGGAGTTGAAAAAATACCCTCGGAAAACTTGTGGTTGCGGTCAATTTAGAGGCCATTTGATTCGAGTTTTGAATGAAAGGAGTGTAAATGACGGTGGAGATTTTTGTCTTCTGTGGTTGGTGGTTCTCAAATCAGTTTGATATAGTGTCTGAGACACATTTCAGCTGCGATACTATTAGTAGTAGGTAGGGAGTCTGACAAATACCACTTTTTCCGGCTGGCCTTGAAGCGCCGAAATAATGCGTTCAACGTCGGGTCTCAGCCGGCTTCGACCCGCCGCTGAGCGCATTATTTCGGCGATTCTAAGGCCCACCGGAAAAAGTAGTATTTGTCAGACTCCCTACCTACTACTGGGGCATTGTATACGAATTATTATCTCAATTAGAAAAATGCGGCGTGATTTTAAATGAAAGGTCACAGAGGGTATAACATTTGTCCGTGGTTAAAAAATGGCAAGAATGAGATATGTGGAAAATCTTGCCGTGAAGAATATTGCAAAGTTCACAGGCGCTATATCAGGAATGGAAGTAGAATTCCGCTCCCATGCTTGAATTGCGGTATTGGAGTAAGGAGCCAGATTCAACTGTGCCGCGACTGTGGAAGAGAAAACGTGAGAAGAGGTGCGCGTTGGACTAAGAACCCACGATTTGTTTATGGAATGATGGTTTTTGCTCGCAATCAAGATGAGTTTGTCCCCCAAGACTGACTAAAACGATCTGAAGAGAGCCCTGAAAGTAGGTCTTGTTCGCGTGCGAGAAACAGAAAGAAAAAGACTTAAACGCTTAAT
>JAHPZR010049577.1:0-11767 GCA_019787425.1 Platygyra sinensis | reverse complement strand
AAAATTGCTCTGATCCGAATTTGGCGAGAGTCTTGGTATTTACTTTCGTTCTTTTCCCGGATATCTTTTAAACGGTCTTGATTCATTTTTGATCTATTTTGACCGGCGTGACATTGAAAACCAGCAATTTCCCCGGGGCAGCTTATATATTCTAAAGTGATATATTAAAGTTATCTCATGTTATCGATCTTATCTTATAGTCTTATGGTCCTCAAGAAGAAAGTGTTCTTTGTCGCCTTATCTTGCGTATATCTATAACGATGACTCGCTCGAGTTCCAAATTCAGAATGGAGCTGTAGGGGGATCCTATACTGTAGATTCACATCCAGTCGAGCTAGGCTCAGATTTCAGGGCCGTTTATGGGGCAAATATTGCAGGCCTCAAGAACATTTGTATCAGTAACGCGAAGAAAGAAGAGGGATAGTTGGAGGACGAACACGCTCGGCCTAGCCGCGGGACGAGAATTCATTTTCTTGGCACCTCTTCACCAGACTCCTTCCCGCCAGATCGCTTTGCTCTTCCGCTGGCGCGCGTGACTCAAAGGTGAGCCTGCTCGCAGGCTATGGTCGTGAATTTCCTCATTAAAAAAAAAAAAAACCTTTTGAAATCCTTTACGAAACTGCACCAATAACACTCACGTTTAGCCTTAAAAGCTCCACAGCAGGAGCTTTTGCAGTACCTTTCAGTGTATTGAGCCAAGAAAAAAGGAAAAAATGTGTTATGTAAAAATCGGGGTCGAATCGGTATCTCTTAGGAGAAAAAAAGTTCAAGCATGCCCACAAAACAGGATCTTGGTACATTTTAGGGGTTCTTCTCAAAATTTCCATCATGCACCCTGTCCTGTTTATATATGAATTCCCCCAGGGGGATTTTCCCAAGCTCCAACACGGAGACAATGGGATCAGTTGCAGACCTGGATCCACCCGCACATTCTTAGATTGTTCAGTCCCTCCTTATTTTCCCGTGATATCGTGTATATTGATCGTTGAGTTCGACAGGTCGGGGAGAATACAAAATGCCCGTGGACGTAGGGATCGCGGAGGGCACCACGCTAGTAACCCCCGACCCCGTTCACATGCAACAACAACAACAACAACAAGATTTATTTGAACTGTAACATTAACTAAATAACTAATTCAACAAGAAATAAATTAAAAATACATACAGTTGCTGGTCACCCAAAATAACTAAAGAGCTAAACTAGTTGGGTGACCACCATTTATTAATTGCAAATAGGTATAAGGTCAGGAAAGAGGCATTTTACATTTTACATTTTATTTTACATGCAAGTTCTCCCCTCCCACCGGGTGATCGGCAACTACAATCTCACGGAAAAAGAGGGGACTGTGAATCGTCCAGCACATTCCAGGCACCTGGAGCCTTTCTTGATCTGTACACAAACTGAATTGTCTTCCGCTCAATTGATAGGATGTTAGTTCAGTGGCAAGGAAGTCTTATGACTACTTTTCATTCCTTATTATGACGAGGCCTGCAGGGAAGGGCCTGAAGGTAAAGTGACAACCTTGTTCCAAGGGTTCTCTTGAGGTAGAGAGAGGACCCTGGCACATGCTGCATGGATATGGCCCGTGCTTTTGTACTGAAAAATATGTTACCGGTAATTTCACCAAACTTTAATTTATGCAGAGAATTTCAGGAAAGTTACAAACAACAAACAAAAAATAGAACGGAATAGAAAATAGAAAGAACTACAACAGAAAAAGTATTTTTTAACATTTCTCTAATTACTTCTTCGGTCTTGCAAATAAAATACTCACCAATGCAAGCGAAAATGGAAACATCATTTTTGAAAGCAGCAATATTAAAAATCACTTATTACTTTTTTTTTCTGTTATCCCTTCTTCCATCAAGCGAAAGTGCAAAAGTCTCTGTGTTAATACAGAAAGAGTTATAGTATCACGAATTCCTTTGTTTTTGGCGAGACCAATAGATCCCTTGTATCGTTTGGTTTGCATGGTTTTGTTATTTTCTTGGCTGGCCTGAGGCATACACGCAGTAACACAGTGGTTGATCAGAGCTGCACACTCTGGACCTCATGTGTCACACTGTGAATCATAACGCTGCTGGTCTCATCCAATCAGAACTCTTAACTTGGTGTTCAGCTCCTTCTCCTTGCCCAGCAGGGTCGACATATGTCGCTTGTATGCATCATACTCCTGTGAAATAAACATGATTTGTTATTCTGTATCCTACAAGTCAGTCTCGAATGACCTCCTAATCTTAGTGAAGTGTCTAACATTGCTACAGTACGTGAATAGGAAATATTACCAATATATGCCAGAACCACACCGAAGGCTGTATACTAGGTATAAAATAAATAGCTAATTCTACACTATGTGGAGAAATCAAACGGTGTTAAAATTGGTATTTAACCACTGTTATTTTTATAGAGGAGCTGTGGCGGCCTGAAGGGTTGCCAAACGGAGCACCACACCCGTATAGGGAAGACTAAGTAAAGGAAATCCACGAAAAGATCTTCTCAAGGCTATCATGGCTAATGGTATTGTTCGTGGGCATGTACGCATGATGGCGTTGACAGAGTCGCGCAAGATGGAGGCCATACCCCAGCTAATAGGTTGAGAGAAACAAGCAGCCTTGTTTTATAGCATACTTCTTTGATATTCAACCATCTTGTTATAGTCAATTGACACCTGTCAAACAAGGTATCTACTGACCAGTGTCACATGACCATGTCACGGGCTTAAGTTTACAGCTCATCAAGGTCACATGTTTTTAAAGCTGAGTTGCACTACGGGCTCAGGTTAGCTTAACTCGCTATAAGTAGTTGTTTGGAAGCTGGCTAAAGCTAAGCCAGGATTAAAACTATAATAATTATTATTTTTTCTTGAACACAAAAGTTTTTACTGCTTTTGTTTTGGATAGTTTGAGATTATCCAAGTGCCAAACTATAACAGAAAACCTCACCACAAAGTTCCAAAACCCAAATCAAAATCCTTACTTAGCCTGGATTGCCCTAATTGGGCTTTGAATAACCTGACCTAGGAGCTCTGCTTTTTGGTGTGGGGAAATATATAATTATTATTATATATTATTGGCATAGTTTGAACATAACCTTTCGACTACGTAACTTGTGGGGAGTTTTATGGTGCTTTAAGTCTAGAGCTATATATAGCTAAAATATAGCTCACACAGTAACAAAACAGCATTGGCATTTGAAGCAGTTTAATTATGTCTCATTCTACAAGGGTCTCCATCCAAAATACAGCGGATAACTTTAAACAAATTGAAATAGTTGAAAGGGACTTTGCCATCTTTCAGAAAAATATTTTTCACACCTGCCTGAAGTTGAAGCAGGGATATTTTCAAAGACCAACTGAGAAGCAGTCTGGTAAAGCTCTAAACATACCACTAGGGGAAACTATTGTGTTGCGAGAACTATCATCAAAGTTCACTTAAAATAACTTACCTTTGCGCTCTCTCGTTGCCTCCTTTCTGCATCTTCTAGTTGCTTTTTGAGTCTTACAACCTGTGCATTTACTGACATTGTCTGTAACTCAGACCTGTGAAGAATTAAAAACAAAACCAACTCCTTCAATTTCCCTATCTTAATGATTTTTTTTAAAGTGGTACTATGATGAAAATCGCACCTTTCCTATTTAAGCCATTTTGAAACATAAAAAAGTAGACTGCATGAGAAGAAAAATGCCGTTTACTACTTTCAAATATCTCTTTTCGTTCCAGAGATATTCAAGTTTTTAAAATATGCAAATTAGCAAAGTGATGACGTCATACACTCAACCAGATTTTGTTCAAATATGATGAAAAGAGATATCTCAGCCAGTTTGAATCAGAAATCTTTGATTCTTGGCAGTAAGATTCTACTAAATGTGCTCCACAATGTGAGCCTAACAGTTCTGTTACCATGGCAACATACTGAGTTCCAGACCCCCTATATCAACAGCTTTTCTGGCCACCTTTGAAGTCTCATTTTGATATTTGCTAACAGCACTTGATATCCATGATCCAGCAAGCCTATAAATGTGTTAGCTTGCCTTTGTGGCCTTGTTTAACATTTTAAAGCTGAAAATCACCAACTTATTGAAATCAAGTGGGTGGAGACTGGAAAAGAGTGAGTTGCCATGGGAACGGAATTTTTTATAGTCATAGGTGTGTTTCCTGTAGAACTATAAACCTGCCAAGTTTCAATGTTTTGCACTGCAAATTGGCCAAGATAGCTCTATTTATATACTCAATATAATATTGGGTCGAGTGTATGATGTCATCAGTCATCTCATTTGCATATTTTACCAATTTTTCCAACTTAAATATCTCCGGAACTAATGCAGATATTTACAAATGGTAAACGGCGTTTTAATTCTTTCATGGAATACTATGTGATACACTCAAAAAAGCAAGGGGTAAAAATTTGATCATAGTACCACTTTAAGGAAGGTTGCTGCTCAGTAAGAGGTCATTTTTATTTTCTTACACACCTGTCATACCTTTACACCTTTACACCTTTACTGAATAAGCAGACACTTGCACAATAATTAAAATAATCTAGTTTTCCTCTTGATGTAAGAATTAACATTAAGTCAGTAGAGTGCAGTCTGACTCAATCTTTTTTATGCAACTGTCATGTTGTCAGTTACCTTAGACTTGATTTCTGCTACTCTTTCGGTTTGACCAAAATGTACTACATGCAACCTGATCGATGTCATCAAATATACAAGTAACATTGTTGCACTTACACAAACTTATCCTCTGTCTCTTTAAGTGATCGTTCGGTCTCTTCAAGTTTCAGACAAAGCTCCTTGATTTCTCTCTGTTTCTCCTAGGGAAGTGAATATCCAATGAGAAGTCAAGAGAAAATGTCAAAGAAAGTAAATATTAGTCATTGTTGTTGTTGCAGTTGCTGTGATTCAAATTAAAATAGTACCTCATCTGGCTCAAACAATTTGTTAATGGTGGCCTCATATGGGACAGGAGGGCTCAAAGCCCCCTTCCCCCCCCCCCCCCCCCCAATCAAGAAAAAGAAAACTTGAAGTTTAACAACAGTTCTGTATTTGTTTGTGATTTGGTTATCATCTAAAAGTTGCAAGGATTATAGCCGGGCTCCAGTCCCCAGATCACAGACATTTGGTCTGAAGCAATTGACTCACTTCTAAAGCTTTTCCTCTCTCCAAAGCGAGTTTTGCAAACTCGTCTCTCTCTTTAGTCATTGCCAACACTTTCGTTTGGCTTTCTTCCTTCTCAGAAGTGAATATCTTAAATTTTTCTTCTGATTTCCTGCACTGTTCTAAAGAAATTTGTAAACAAAGCAAATAAAGATTAATAAACGTCTTTTATTTGAACTTGTTTAGTGTTTCTAGCAAAAAAGGCTAGTGGGGTAGAGCAGTGACATGTAACTTTCAGAAATAAGTATTACAGTTTAAACATAACAGGGTTAGAAATGCCATCTTGTATAAGAGCAACCCAATTGGTTAAGGAGTTTAACTGCCGCCTGGTTAGCTCAGTTGGTAGAGCACTGGACTGCTGTGCGGGAGGTTGAGGGTTTGAACCCAAGACCAGATCAACACTCAGGGTCTTAAAATAACTGAGGAGAATGCTCTGCCTTTGTAATTATATCTGCAAATGGTTAGACGTTCAGGTCTTCTCAGATAAGGACTATATTTACCGTAGGACCCGTCTCCTGCTTCTTTGATGTTATGGTTAGTAGGGGATGTAAAAGAACCCACCAGTTGTCATAGTAAGTAAGTAAGTAAGTAAGTAAGTAAGTAAGTAAGTAAGTAAGTAAGTAAGTAAGTAAGTAAGTAAGTAAGTAAGTAAGTAAGTAAGTAAGTAAGTAAGTAAGTAAGTAAGTAAGTAAGTAAGTAAGTAAGTAAGTAAGTAAGTAAGTAAGTAAGTAAGTAAGTAAGTAAGTAAGTTAAGTAATTTATTTAACCACATTTCACTAATGAGTATAACTCGTTTTAACGTGAACGTGCCTGATAATATAAATACATCATAAAGTAATATGGAAAATCATGATACATATATAGAAAATAAATAGGCAACATTAAAATTAAGTGGAAACAAGCCATAGATAAATCAAACTAAGTACAAAAAGTTACATATATAGGAAATATATAGGAAATAAATAGGAAATATATATATATATATATATAATCAGTTAAGTAGATCCCTTGAGCCAACAACGTATCACCCCCAGGAGGATCGCAAATGGATTCACAGTCCAAGTTGAGGAGAAATTATGAGTAAGTTAAGAGAAACTCAACACTGGACAACTTCTGAGGAAATTTGAAAAACTGTAATTGCCCTGAGCGGGATTTGAACCCACGTCCCCCTGATCACTAGTCGGGTGTGATGACCACTACACTATCAGGACAACCATGCTGGCAACATGGCTGATTAATCATTTAATGTGTGGCATTTTTCGTGGTACTCCCTGCGGGCCAGTTTTTCTGTGTGATAACGCTGGATCAACATGTGATTCACAGGCGGACAAGGGTAGTCAATGTAAATAATCAGTTAAGTAGATCCCTTGAGCCAACAACGTATCACCCCCAGGAGGATCGCAAATGGATTCACAGTCCAAGTTGAGGAGAAATTATGAGTAAGTTAAGAGAAACTCAACACTGGACAACTTCTGAGGAAGAAGATTATTTACATTGACTACCCTTGTCCGCCTGTGAATCACATGTTGATCCAGCGTTATCACACAGAAAAACTGGCCCGCAGGGAGTACCACGAAAAATGCCACACATTAAATGATTAATCAGCCATGTTGCCAGCATGGTTGTCCTGATAGTGTAGTGGTCATCACACCCGACTAGTGATCAGGGGGACGTGGGTTCAAATCCCGCTCAGGGCAATTACAGTTTTTCAAATTTCCTCAGAAGTTGTCCAGTGTTGAGTTTCTCTTAACTTACTTATATATATATATATATATATCAACTTATATATATATATATAGGAAATAAATAGGCAACATTAAAACTAAGTGGAGACAAGCCATAGATAAGTCAAACTATGTACAAAAGTTACAATCACACTCCATTCTGGTAGTCAAATTGACTTCGTCCAGCATTGATTTAAAAATATTAAGAGATGGAGCTCTCCTTACATAGTCAGGTAGATTATTCCATAATCTTGTAGTGACGTACTGATATGACCTATGCAAGAATCTGCTAAAATAGATAGGTTGATCAAGCTTGCAGAAGCCTCTGAGGTCATATTTATTAGTACGAAATAAAAACATCTCCCTAATATCATTCGGCCCCATATTATATAAACATTTATAAAAAAGGTAGAGAGCATGAGAATATCTACGATGCTCTAGGGTCTTTAGACCCACATGGTCAAGTAGGGTACTATATGAGTTTGACTTAGCCATGTTCAAGAGAGTTCTAATGGCATACTGATTAGTAAGCTCCAATTTATTAGATAAGCCAGACGATAGTCCAACTAAGACTGGAGCACAGTACTCTAGGTGTGGTAAAATAAAGACCTTGTAAATATTGACCATCACTTCTGATGTTAAGAATTTACGAACTCTCCTAAGGGCACTAAGTTTGCCATTAACCTTATTACATACAGATTTAATGTGGGCTTTAAAAGATAAGGAGCTGTCAATAGTCAGGCCTAGTAACTTCATATCGTGTACCTGACATCCAAGGGTGGCCTAGTACGGTCAGCAAACAATTCATAGCATGGCGGATTGTCACCCAATGGCAATACTTTAGTTTTAGATTCGTTTATACTTAAGTAATTACTCTTGAACCATGACTGAAGCACATCGAACTTGCTCTGAGATCTTGACTTGTCATAAAGAGTAGGGCATGAAGTTCCTGGTGTTGTGGTCTGCCCTTTGTTGTTATACTGTGAAATGCTCAGAGATATTAGCTACTCCACAGTCTGATGGTAAATAAAGTATTCACTTCACTTCACTTCACTTGGATCTACTGGAAAGTACCTCAAGCTATATGTCAGGATCAGACTTTACCTGCAACTTCTGGATTTCAAGTGTGGCATCCTAACCTCGCAGCCATACTCACCAATCAACCACACTGGCTCCTCTTAAATGCCTTATGGAAGGGGGCACTCATTGTTACAAGCCATCAACTAGTTTAGAAAAC
Organism: Platygyra sinensis; assembly: GCA_019787425.1. Lineage (NCBI taxonomy): Eukaryota > Metazoa > Cnidaria > Anthozoa > Scleractinia > Merulinidae > Platygyra > Platygyra sinensis. Next base: position 3,650 of record JAHPZR010049577.1, on the reverse strand, counting down.
AAACCTTTTGCCTCTTTTTGTAATGTTGTAATTTCTTTTTGTAGTTTCTCAGTTTGTTCATTATGCTTCTTCTCCAGAGATGACAAATTTTCCAACGCTATCCTGAGGACCAAACATTATTATTTTATCAGTGAAGACACTCTGCACATTGATATTGATCAATCGCCCACAGGCTGACAATTTTAACGCAAAGCTCAACAAACAGTCAACATGCAGCATAAAGGGTTTAAGACTTTTCACAAACTTTGTTAAGGAACTGCTCTGAGTATTGTGGCATCCTTCATGAATACAAGTCAACATTCTTTCGGCTCTTAGACTTTGTTTAAAATAATGTATAGTAGGCCAAAGCACATGGGAGGTAATTAAAAGTATATGCAAAGATTCCCATTGTTCTGAAAATCTGTTTCAGCAGCATGAAGAAACTAGAAGTACTAGATAGGCTCCCGCCCATGCATCACTGTACAGTCATGTAATTGCTATGCCAGCTAGGTCCCCCCCCCCCCTTGCCACCCTCCACAATTAATTTACACGACTGTACTTGGTACAGTGTAGTGCAGTACACTTTTATCGTGGCTGGAAAGAAGGCTGCGGGAGTAAACAGTGCTTTCCTTGAAAGAATCGAAAGTCTGACTCCAGTTCAGGTCAGCTTTGAAAGTTAGACTGAGTAGCTCCAAGCCCACTTTGCAAAAAAAGTCTACCTGGGCAGTGCATGGCTTAACTAATTTAGTCTACAGGATGGTGTAAATTTACATGTAGGAATTTAACTATTTACATGACATTGTGTGACTATATACAGTTGGGCCCCACTAATTTGATTTGGTTTTTCAGTTTCCCCATTACTTCGAACTTAAACCCATTTCACTTTGATATCCCCTTCAGTCATTTACTAATGGCTATTTCAAACTCCCACTATTTTGAACTATTTTTTGTTTCCCCTGCGAGTTCGAAATAGTGGAGTTGAAAAACATGTTTCAAAAACAGTAATTTAACACTAATTGCTACAGCATCACCTCTCCTTTGCTTTTCCTACTTGGCATTTCTCTTGGAGACTTTTAACCTCATCTTTGAGTTGCCGAATTTGTGAATCTCGCTCTTGCACAAGGTTACTAAAAAGTCCTTCATTTTCCTTTCTGAGACAACTGTTTTCAATCCGTAGCTTCTCATTCTCTGTTTTGTATTCATCTTTAATTTTGATCAGTTCCTCATGGTTTTGATTAAGCACAAAGAATCTCTTTTCCAGAACAGTGTATTTCCTTGTTTCATTGTGCAAGGCAGTCAGTATTTCATCCCTATGTTTTTTAAGTTCACTGGTTTCTTCCTCCAAAGAAGTGGATTTTTTCAGAGATTCATCTGCCCTCTGTTTCAGAATACATACGAGCTCACACTGCTGATCTATGCGTGAACGGAGAAGTCCATTTTCTGATAAATCATCCTTTGACAAAGCCCTTAGTTTTTCCAAATTTGCTTTCATTTCCTCTGGAAAATCTACACTGTCAAACTGAAAATAGAGTATTATTACATTAAAGGAATTTTAATCAACAACTGTAGTGCGTCCTAATTAAATATCTTCAAATGTGTTTCAAACTAAATGACAACTGTCAGTTTCAAGAGACTGTGAGTTTGTGCTCTGGGTTATAGTTCTGGCTCTGGCACAGTGCTGGGTGTCTCTAAAAACAACAAAGAAACTTCAAATGGAGCATGGACAATGTTACTCTAAATGAGGCCCGCCCGGTGGGGCATTAGACTTTCATCTCAAAACTGTTGTCAACAGTCAGAAACAAAAGGATTTCGCAAATCTTTGATTCAGCACATGCATGACCCAGGTTCACCGGTCATTGCTCCTGTCCATTCCACCTGGGTTTTTCTGTTGTTGTCATTTTATATAGTTATATTGTGGAATATGCCTTTGTTTGAAGTGTGGAGCAAAGACAAGCTGAAAAAGAAATTTGTAGTGGCTAAAAATTTTGCAGAACTTGTTTCCAAAGGTAAATGATTCTGTATTATATTCGTTTATTTTATGAGTGCATGGCGTAGCAGAATGCTGCATGCCACGAGTGATCATGCAGATTAATGTTCACATATTTAAAGCTTCTGTTTCTTTTGGTGATCGTCTTTGTTTACATATATTATTCATTGGATGAGTGTAGGCTGTAAAACAACCACGGTTTTTCTGTTCTGGTCAATTGTGAAACTGTCGCCTTCAATTTGAAGAAAGCTTGAACCTATTTATAAGTTATTTATTGCAGGTAAGATAGCTTTGATCTAGACTTTGAATATTTCAGTTGTGTTTTTATATAGCAGATCACTCTAACACAAATCTTAATCCAAACAGCAGCCAATTGTTTATTACAGAATATGTACATTTGAATAAACGGTTTTACGCATGGAAAAAAGTTTTGCACAATTGCTTTAACATGCCTGGAGGGTGGGGAATTGACCCTCTTTGAAGCTCTAATGGGTGGGGCATGTGACGTCTAAACTGGCAACATAGCGGGGAATTTGACCTAAATTTTTAAAAAAAGTCAAATGCCCCGGGATTTGCCTGGGGGGATGGGCGGTTTTGGAATTGACCGGTACATTAAGTTGTCCTGGGTTGTAGGGTTACTCTACAAGTGAAATCTTGCTTGTGAACCCAGGCTTTCTTTTGCCCTTCAGCTAGGGTTAACTCGCTTGCTAGGGTAACCGTCCCTCCTTGTAAACAGGCCCCTAAACTGCTATGCAATAAGATCAGTCAGTCAGTACCAGCTATCTTAACCCTTTCCTGCCCGAGACCCACTTATAGATTTTACTCTGTCTAACGCCAGATGATTTTACTCGTCAAAGGGAGACCCCTTAGGCAGTAAGGGGTTAACATCGCAGAATCAACTTCTGGAGGAAGTTCTCAACTTTACCTAGGTCCTTTTCTGAAGAGGGAATTAGAGCCAGAAAAGACCAGAAACAAGAGTCCTTCGATTCTTGTTATCCCACAGCTGCTACCATGATAAAGTGATCAAAACTCATTTCGTTGTGCAGCTTGTCTAAAATGCTAACTGACAAACAGCAGATATAATCGCTCTTTATGTATTATTTATTCCCTTTTTTTTCTTTAGCACCATTAAATTTCACCTCTGATGAAAACAATGCAAGACGAAATAACTTGATTCCATGGGAAGAGGTGAAAATAAGCTCAAATGTCAGAAAGCTTCGAAGTTATTTGCTGCGAGCAGTTTTACACTCAGAAGTTGGTTCAGGTGACTGTAACCTAAGGCTAAACATTTCCTACCTTACTAGAATTGACTACTTCTCGCAGTTTTCTGGGAGATCTTCCTCCTGATCCACTACTTGAAGCCATTTGTAGAAAAACAGGCGCAGTTTTATATCTGTTGCCTTTCAAAAGTCTTCAATGAAACACAGGACGTGCGCCATTTTGCGGCTCCAGACCAGAGTCAAAAAGCTGTTAAAAGTCAGTCTTCCTTCCAACCCGAAAGCGAATCTAACCTCTTGAAGTTCTATGCAGTTCAGTTGTTAGGATCGACTCCAAAGCACATTTTAATGCTCTGCTGTTAGCTTTCACTTCTGGTGCAAAATCTGCTAAATCTTCAAAACCATCCGTACCCAACATTGTTTGGCAACGAAGTCAAAATATTCACCCGATTCGCCAATAATTATCC
>JAHPZR010049576.1:0-12430 GCA_019787425.1 Platygyra sinensis | reverse complement strand
GATATGGCAAAAACAAGAACAATTTAATTCGTTTCATGTAATTAGTTTGTACTACCGACATTTTGCTTGTATCGGCGATGAGCCAAATATAATTCTTCGAAAGTTTGCTAGTTCTATTTACTTTTTTCTCATGAGCTCTTCGGCACTTTATTTAAATATTTTAGTTTTTTGAATTATATATATATATATATATATATATATATATATATATATATATATATATATATATATATATATATATAAAATGAAAAAACCTTATCTTTGAGTCGAAGAGTGCTCTACAATATTGGAGCTTTACAATTAATTGTATGGGAAAAGAAAAATCAAAACATTTCGCAAAAACACTACAGAACTGTTTCGAAAGGGCCTGGTAGTCCTCTCTCATCAGGTGCATGAACACCGACTAACTAACGCTCCTTTTATACGTTGATGGTTCAAACATGCTTCATTAAATATTTGGTTGCGTGCCGGCACGCACTTGCCAGTTCGTTCCTTTTGTTCAGGGTGCCAGCTCCCGGTTTTACATATGATAAAAAATTTCTCCGTATGCAAAGGTTGCATCTCTTAGTTACATTTGAATATGCATTTGAATATACATGTCTGGTCCCTAAAGGACACCAAAACGGAATTCACTGTGACCTGGAAGATAATGGCTCGCGCCAGGCCATATTCAAATGTAACAAAGAGATGCAACCTTTGCATAACGGAGAAATTTTTTATCATATGTAAACCGGGAGCTGGCACCCTGAACAAAAGGAACGAACTGGCAAGTGCGTGCCGGCACGCAACCAAATATTTAATGAAGCATGTTTGAACCATCAACGTATAAAAGGAGCGTTAGTTAGTCGGTGTTTCATGCACCTGATGAGAGAGGACTACCAGGCCCTTTCGAAACAGTTCTGTAGTGTTTTTTGCGAAATGTTTTGATTTTTCTTTTCCCATACAATTAATTATATATATATATATATATATATATATATATATATATATATATATATATATATATAGTTTGCACAGATCCAGCCACGGATATTTACCAGGGTGCCTGCTCTAGGGTATCACGAGCGTACATATCACGAAGAATGCTCTTGCCACAAGACCTTTTATTACGCCGACGCGTTTCGCCGTGCGGCTTCTTCTTCTTCTATATATATATATATATATATATATATATATATATATATATAGATTGGTATAATAAAACGACGAAGAGACAAACTCTTGACAGTTCCAGCGTTTAATCTTTAAATCCCATTAATCTAACATCTTCTGAACTCACCGATGCAGAGCGCTCTCTTTTGACTAAAGGACCAGCGTTCTGTCCTACGCCAAAGGATGTCAACTGGCAGAAGGTAATCGATGATTTGGATAAATTTGAAAGGAGAATCCGCCTCGCCTTTTTCCATCATGGCAGAAATCCGGATGAAAACCCAAGGAAAGTTGATGATCGTCTGCCAGCTATTCCTTCAGCTACCAATTGGATGCCTCCTAAATGTAGTTCTCCAGAAGTCGAAGTCTTCATCAATAATGTGAGAAAGGATATCCTGGAACCCCAAAATCTGAGAACTGTCAAGGACAACCTAACTAAAGACGAAAGGTTAGCACTACGTAATCTTAAGTCTAGTGATAAAGTAATTAGAATTCAAGACAAAGGCTCTAGATTTGTAATCCTTAATCAAGAAGAATATCAAGATAAAATGTTAGGGCAACTTAACAACAACTTGCATTATAATAAGGTGAATAGCGATCCAACACCGGAGCATTTTGAAAAGGTCAAAAATTGGGGACGCAAATGGCTCGGTGAAGGTCAGATAAGTCAAGAGATTGCTACATGGGTTACCAATTTGGAACCTAAACCGGGGGTAGCTTTTGGTAATGTGAAAACACATAAAGAGGGCAATCCACTCCGCTTAATTACATCGTGCTGTGGAACGTCAATCGAAAGACTTTCTGCCTTCACCGAGTTTTATCTCAAGCCTTTAGCACAGAGCCTTCCATCATTCGTTAAAGACACAAGTGATCTAATTAACAAAATTCAGGCTTTAAATGCTGAGAAAGGTCCCCTACCCCCGGTAGTTTGCTTGTATCTTGGGATGTTGTGGCTATGTTTCCCAACATTGATAATAACCTAGGAATCTCAGCTGTTAGAAAGGCGCTTGATTCTAGGAAAGATAAATTTCCATCTACGAATTGTATAGTCGAAGCCGTTGAGATTTGTCTTCAAATCAATAATTGTCAATTTGCAGATCAAAATTTTATTCAGAAACATGGCACTGCCATGGGCCCTAAAAATGCTTGTAGTTACGCCGATTTGGCAATGGGATTAATTGACGAGAAGGCTAAACTTGGAGGTGCAAGCAAGCCTATGCTTTGGTGGAGGTATAGAGATGATGTGTTTGATCTTTGGACTCTTGGTTTGCCGAAATTGTTAGAATTTACGGAGTATATTAATTCACTCTATCCCACCATCAAGTTTGAACTGGTGTATTCGGAGAGTAGCCTCAACGTTCTAGATCTTACTTTGCACCTCCAAGATGGGTTTATAATCACTGATATTTATGCTAAACCAACCGATAGTCATCTTTATTTACCTTTTTCGAGTTCGCACCCATCACATTGTAAGCGTGCAATTCCTTATGGGGTGGCTCTTCGAATTAAACGCAATTGTTCTACAGACCAATTTTTGAACAAGAGATGTGAAGAATATAAAGGATATCTGTGCTCACAAAATTACAGCAAGGAATTAGTGGACAGACAATTTGAAAAAGCATTAAACAATGAGAGGTCCGAACTCTTAACAAAAAGAGTCAAGCCAAAGAAAAAGGTTTTTCCTCTAGTACTTGACTACAACCCAATTCTTCCAGACATCCAGCAGGTGATTAAAAAACATTCCCACTTACTTAGATTGTCTCCTGAGCTTTTAGAGATTTTTCCATCAAAGTCGATTTTTCCAGCTTACCGCAGAACAAAAAACCTAAAAGAAATCTTAGCTCCATCTAAATTTCGGAACAATGAAGCCAGAAATGAAACCTTGGAAGATGATCGAGGTTGTTGCAAATGTAACAAAAGATGTGACCTTTGTAAAAATTTTTTGATTCAAGATACTAAGTTTGAGAGTTTTGCTACGGGCCGCATATATAGGATTAATCAGAAATTAAGCTGTACTTCCAAAAATGTCATTTATTTGGCTGCTTGTAACAAATGCAAAAAGCAGTACGTGGGCTCCACTTCAACAGAATTCAAGGTTCGTTTTCGTAACCATAAATCATCAATGCTTAAGAACAGAAGAACATGTGAGTTGGCGGTCCATTATAATTCTTTTGAGCATCAAATTTGTCAAATTAGTTTTATTATTATCGAACAAATTATAAACCACAAAAATGCAATCCATCTTGAACAACTGCTCCTCACCAGAGAAGCATATTGGACCTCACAACTCTTTTCATTATATCCACACGGTCTTAACAAAAGGCGTGAATTCAAATCCAGAAATCGTATCTGCTACAACAGTTGACTTTGTCTCTATTGTAGTGTAAAATCTTTTCAGCCCAAATTTGTAATCATCGGAATTTTTTGCTGTCTGTAGGACCTCGTTAGCTCCCATATGGCTTTGAATGTTTCTAGTTCGTAATCTTGTCCTTTTGTTTTGTTAGCCTTCACTTAGTCGTTGTTGTTTTTGTTCAAAAACTCTATTGGGGGATTTTGTTATGTTTGCGTTTGGTTTTTCATTCAGGGGCTTTCGATTGGGAATCTATTACATTGTTTAGGGGCTCTCTCTGAGGACCTTGTTATGACATTGACCCGCACATTCATTCAGAGGCCCTCAATGGGGAGTTTGTTACGTAATAACACGATTTATCTGATTAGTCTGTTTGTTCCTTTTTATCAATTGTTTTTTGTTTTGCCTAGCTTGTAATTAAGACCTTTTCTTTTGTTACGTAACCTTAATTTCCATTTTCTGTGTACTATATAAAAGCCCGCAACTCTGCCACTCACAACCATTGTAAATAGCTTTTTTAATTTTTAACTTTTAAACTATCCTGAAGAAGGCCGAAGGCCGAAACGTCGATTAAACGCTGGAACTGTCAAGAGTTTGTCTCTTCGTCGTTTTATTATACCAATCTACAGATTTACGGAGAGACACGTATCCTCTGGATCCTCTTACTGGGAGTTCATCGTTGGGTAAACTGCTTTTATCCTCACTATATATAATATAATAGTGATATATATATATATAGTATAATTTAATATTACTCACCAAAAATATCTCGTTTCTGATTGGCCAATGGCGAATGCATAAATAGGTTATCAGAGTGCAATCCATGGTTATAGAAAGTGCGATACGGAAGTTGCTATGGAAACACGGGGAAGCGCCAAAATTTGAACACCAACAGGAAAAAAAATGGCTGACAGTCGGTTTTTGCCTTTGGTCAAACAAAACATCGTCGAGCAACTTAAAGAAAATGCCAAAAAACAAAAACGCCGCTGAAAGCTACCACAGACCTGGTTGGAAGGTCTGGCCAACATGGTCGACTGAACAAGAAAACTAAACCCAAAACTGGAAGAAATACGAGCACGAACACAACTCGATAAAATGTTACAAATCTTCCTACACAGAAATACGCACTAAAGACGGGTTGAGTACGAACCTGAGAGTTTAAAATCCATGCTGGCAGCCCTCGGACCGCTATTTAAAAGAGCACGACTACAAGTACTCTATCATACGAGACAGAGAGTTTCACCAGTCGAAGTTGGTACTTGAAGGAAAAGTGAAGTGTCTCCGTCAACAAGGGAAAGGCAAGAGACCCAACGCCGCGAACGCACTTGACAACTTGAGGAGGAAGAAAATGCTTTGGAGTGAGCAAAGTCTCGGCAACTGCAGTCCAAGAGTTCTTTCCCAAACTATGTGGTGGATCTTGACTCAACACTTCGGCCTGAGGGGAAGACAGGAACACCATTCAATGGAAGTCGAGGACTTCAGTTTTTGTGTGGACGACAGTGGCACCGAGTACGTCACATTTAAAGAAAATCCTACAAAGACGAGGCAGGGCGGACTGAACACAAAACATAGTAGTGTTCTGCCAAAAATGTTCGCTACAGGCGGTCAGAAATGTCCTGTTGACTTGTTGAAGCAGTACCTTAGCAGACGTCCTCAAGAGCTGCGAGACAAAGGTCCTTTTTACCTTGCCATAATTGAAAACCCTAAAACAAATGTCTGGTACAAGAAACAGCGGCTCGGTGTAAACAGCATCGACAATATGATGAAGGGGGTTATCAAGAACACACCTCTGGAAACAAGCAAGAAGAAATTGACTAACCACACCGCAAGGAAGACAGTTGTGAAGAAACTCCGAGCAGCAAGCGTCCGAGAGGCAGTCGATAATCCAAGTGACCGGCCACGCAAGTGAAAAGTCTCTTAACGACTACGACGAAGGAAGCGAAAAGGAACAGCAACAACTTTCAAACATCATCAGCATGACTCCACAGTCAGCAGCTTCCAGCAGTTCTCCTGATCTACCAATTTGGTCTTTTCCTCCAACGACTTCAACGTCTAAGCAAGTGAACACAAGCGGCCATGCTTTCACCGTGAACAACTTTCACAACTGTCAAGTTACATTTAACGTGGTTCAGGGGCAATGCAGCTCACCAAAGTCTGTAAATCACTGAGGCCGATTGAGATTGAAGAATTTAAAAGAGATTTGCGGACTTTTGCCGCCCTTAATAACTGAAAATTTAACTTTCGAGATATTTTCTGAATTTTTTCAAAATACTTCAAAAACTTCACGCTTGATTTGCCTGTCACAACATTATATTTCTGATGGTTCAAATAAAACATGTGAGCATATTGGAAACCATTGAAGCGTTCTATGTAGTACGTAACGCGTACAAAGTAGCGCGTTTGAATAATTTTGTTGAGAATATAATAAATAAAAAATCGTATGAACCTGCTCGTGTATTTCGTGATTTATGGTCACTCGTGATGTTTTGAAAGTTCTCAAATTGCACTCGCCTGCGGCTCGTGCAATTTTGAGAACTTTCAAAACATCACTCGTGCCCATAAATCACGAAATGCACTCGCGTTCATACGATTTCCTATACATATAACTCACGCGTGCCCTTGACTTCGCAGCCAATTATGTAACCATATTCTGATGATGATCGTCACACATCATCGTACAAGCTAAACAATCCCTTCTTTGCAACAGGGGAAACCGCTGTTGCAAAGAAGGGATTGTTTAGCTTGTACGATGATGTGTGACGATCATCATCAGAATATGGTTACATAATTGGCTGCGAAGTCAAGGGCATCGCCGTGAGTTATAATGTATAGCGAAATCGTATGAACGCGAGTGCATTTCGTGATTTATGGGCACGAGTGATGTTTTGAAAGTTCTCAAAATTGCACGAGCCGCAGGCGAGTGCAATTTGAGAACTTTCAAAACATCACGAGTGACCATAAATCACGAAATACACGAGCAGGTTCATACGATTTTTTATTTATTATATTCTCAACAAAATTATTCAAACGCGCTACTTTGTACGCGTTACGTACTACATAGAACGCTTCAATGGTTTCCAATATGCTCACATGTTTTTATTTGAACCATCAGAAATATAATGTTGTGACAGGCAAATCAAGCGTGAAGTTTTTGAAGTATTTTGAAAAAAATTCAGAAAATATCTCGAAAGTTAAATTTTCAGTTATTAAGGGCGGCAAAAGTCCGCAAATCTCTTTTAAATTCTTCAATCTCAATCGGCCTCAGTGATTTACAGACTTTGGTGAGCTGCATTGCCCCTGAACCACGTTAAATGTAACTTGACAGTTGTGAAAGTTGTTCACGGTGAAAGCATGGCCGCTTGTGTTCACTTGCTTAGACGTTGAAGTCGTTGGAGGAAAAGACCAAATTGGTAGATCAGGAGAACTGCTGGAAGCTGCTGACTGTGGAGTCATGCTGATGATGTTTGAAAGTTGTTGCTGTTCCTTTTCGCTTCCTTCGTCGTAGTCGTTAAGAGACTTTTCACTTGCGTGGCCGGTCACTTGGATTATCGACTGCCTCTCGGACGCTTGCTGCTCGGAGTTTCTTCACAACTGTCTTCCTTGCGGTGTGGTTAGTCAATTTCTTCTTGCTTGTTTCCAGAGGTGTGTTCTTGATAACCCCCTTCATCATATTGTCGATGCTGTTTACACCGAGCCGCTGTTTCTTGTACCAGACATTTGTTTTAGGGTTTTCAATTATGGCAAGGTAAAAAGGACCTTTGTCTCGCAGCTCTTGAGGACGTCTGCTAAGGTACTGCTTCAAACAAGTCAACAGGACATTTCTGACCGCCTGTAGCGAACATTTTTGGCAGAACACTACTATGTTTTGTGTTCAGTCCGCCCTGCCTCGTCTTTGTAGGATTTTCTTTAAATGTGACGTACTCGGTGCCACTGTCGTCCACACAAAAACTGAAGTCCTCGACTTCCATTGAATGGTGTTCCTGTCTTCCCCTCAGGCCGAAGTGTTGAGTCAAGATCCACCACATAGTTTGGGAAAGAACTCTTGGACTGCAGTTGCCGAGACTTTGCTCACTACCAAAGCGCATTTTCTTCCGTCCTCAGTTGTCAGTGCGTTCGCGGCGTTGGGGGTCTCTTGCCTTTCCCTTGGTTGACGGAAGACACTTCACTTTTCCTTCAAAGTACCCAACTTCGACTGGTGAAACTCTCTGTCCTCGTATGACAGAGTACTTTGTAGTCGTGCTGCTCTTTTAAATAGCGTGCCAGAGGGCTGCCAGCATGGATTTTTAAACTCTCAGGTTCGTACTCCAACCCGTCTTATTAGGCGATATTTCTGTGTAGAAGATTTGTACCATTTTATCGAGTTTGTTCGTGCTCGATATTCTTCCAGTTTTGGGTTTAGTTTTCTTGTTCAGTCGCACATGTTGGCCAGACAATTCAACCAGGTCTGTGTAGCTTTCAGCGTATCCTGTTTTTGTTTTTATGGCATTTTCTTTAAGTTTGCTCGACGATGTGTGGGTTTGACCAAAGGCAAACCGACTGTCAGCCATTTTTTTTCCTTTGGTGTTCAAATTTGGCGCTTCCCGGTGTTTCCATAGCAACTTCCGTTATTGCACTCTATAACCTGGATTGCACTCTGATAACCTATTTATGCATTCGCCATTGGCCAATCAGAAACGAGAATTTTTCTTTTAAAATTTTTTTTTTTGTTGAGGATATAATAAATTATATATATATCATATATATCTATATCATATATATATAGTGAGGATAAAAGCAGTTTACCCAACGATGAACTCCCAGTAAGAGGATCCAGAGGATACGTGTCTCTCCGTAAATCTGTAGATTGGTATAATAAAACGACGAAGAGACAAACTCTTGACAGTTCCAGCGTTTAATCGACGTTTCGGCCTTCGGCCTTCTTCAGGATAGTTTAAAAAGTTAAAAATTAAAAAAGCTATTTACAATGGTTGTGAGTGGCAGAGTTGCGGGCTTTTATATAGTACACAGAAAATGGAAATTAAGGTTACGTAACAAAAGAAAAGGTCTTAATTACAAGCTAGGCAAAACAAAAAACAATTGATAAAAAGGAACAAACAGACTAATCAGATAAATCGTGTTATTACGTAACAAACTCCCCCATTGAGGGCCTCTGAATGAATGTGCGGGTCAATGTCATAACAAGGTCCTCAGAGAGAGCCCCTAAACAATGTAATAGATTCCCAATCGAAAGCCCCTGAATGAAAAACCAAACGCAAACATAACAAAATCCCCCAATAGAGTTTTTGAACAAAAACAACAACGACTAAGTGAAGGCTAACAAAACAAAAGGACAAGATTACGAACTAGAAACATTCAAAGCCATATGGGAGCTAACGAGGTCCTACAGACAGCAAAAAATTCCGATGATTACAAATTTGGGCTGAAAAGATTTTACACTACAATAGAGACAAAGTCAACTGTTGTAGCAGATACGATTTCTGGATTTGAATTCACGCCTTTTGTTAAGACCGTGTGGATATAATGAAAAGAGTTGTGAGGTCCAATATGCTTCTCTGGTGAGGAGCAGTTGTTCAAGATGGATTGCATTTTTGTGGTTTATAATTTGTTCGATAATAATAAAACTAATTTGACAAATTTGATGCTCAAAAGAATTATAATGGACCGCCAACTCACATGTTCTTCTGTTCTTAAGCATTGATGATTTATGGTTACGAAAACGAACCTTGAATTCTGTTGAAGTGGAGCCCACGTACTGCTTTTTGCATTTGTTACAAGCAGCCAAATAAATGACATTTTTGGAAGTACAGCTTAATTTCTGATTAATCCTATATATGCGGCCCGTAGCAAAACTCTCAAACTTAGTATCTTGAATCAAAAAATTTTTACAAAGGTCACATCTTTTGTTACATTTGCAACAACCTCGATCATCTTCCAAGGTTTCATTTCTGGCTTCATTGTTCCGAAATTTAGATGGAGCTAAGATTTCTTTTAGGTTTTTTGTTCTGCGGTAAGCTGGAAAAATCGACTTTGATGGAAAAATCTCTAAAAGCTCAGGAGACAATCTAAGTAAGTGGGAATGTTTTTTAATCACCTGCTGGATGTCTGGAAGAATTGGGTTGTAGTCAAGTACTAGAGGAAAAACCTTTTCTTTGGCTTGACTCTTTTTGTTAAGAGTTCGGACCTCTCATTGTTTAATGCTTTTTCAAATTGTCTGTCCACTAATTCCTTGCTGTAATTTTGTGAGCACAGATATCCTTTATATTCTTCACATCTCTTGTTCAAAAATTGGTCTGTAGAACAATTGCGTTTAATTCGAAGAGCCACCCCATAAGGAATTGCACGCTTACAATGTGATGGGTGCGAACTCGAAAAAGGTAAATAAAGATGACTATCGGTTGGTTTAGCATAAATATCAGTGATTATAAACCCATCTTGGAGGTGCAAAGTAAGATCTAGAACGTTGAGGCTACTCTCCGAATACACCAGTTCAAACTTGATGGTGGGATAGAGTGAATTAATATACTCCGTAAATTCTAACAATTTCGGCAAACCAAGAGTCCAAAGATCAAACACATCATCTCTATACCTCCACCAAAGCATAGGCTTGCTTGCACCTCCAAGTTTAGCCTTCTCGTCAATTAATCCCATTGCCAAATCGGCGTAACTACAAGCATTTTTAGGGCCCATGGCAGTGCCATGTTTCTGAATAAAATTTTGATCTGCAAATTGACAATTATTGATTTGAAGACAAATCTCAACGGCTTCGACTATACAATTCGTAGATGGAAATTTATCTTTCCTAGAATCAAGCGCCTTTCTAACAGCTGAGATTCCTAGGTTATTATCAATGTTGGGAAACATAGCCACAACATCCCAAGATACAAGCAAACTACCGGGGGTAGGGGACCTTTCTCAGCATTTAAAGCCTGAATTTTGTTAATTAGATCACTTGTGTCTTTAACGAATGATGGAAGGCTCTGTGCTAAAGGCTTGAGATAAAACTCGGTGAAGGCAGAAAGTCTTTCGATTGACGTTCCACAGCACGATGTAATTAAGCGGAGTGGATTGCCCTCTTTATGTGTTTTCACATTACCAAAAGCTACCCCCGGTTTAGGTTCCAAATTGGTAACCCATGTAGCAATCTCTTGACTTATCTGACCTTCACCGAGCCATTTGCGTCCCCAATTTTTGACCTTTTCAAAATGCTCCGGTGTTGGATCGCTATTCACCTTATTATAATGCAAGTTGTTGTTAAGTTGCCCTAACATTTTATCTTGATATTCTTCTTGATTAAGGATTACAAATCTAGAGCCTTTGTCTTGAATTCTAATTACTTTATCACTAGACTTAAGATTACGTAGTGCTAACCTTTCGTCTTTAGTTAGGTTGTCCTTGACAGTTCTCAGATTTTGGGGTTCCAGGATATCCTTTCTCACATTATTGATGAAGACTTCGACTTCTGGAGAACTACATTTAGGAGGCATCCAATTGGTAGCTGAAGGAATAGCTGGCAGACGATCATCAACTTTCCTTGGGTTTTCATCCGGATTTCTGCCATGATGGAAAAAGGCGAGGCGGATTCTCCTTTCAAATTTATCCAAATCATCGATTACCTTCTGCCAGTTGACATCCTTTGGCGTAGGACAGAACGCTGGTCCTTTAGTCAAAAGAGAGCGCTCTGCATCGGTGAGTTCAGAAGATGTTAGATTAATGGGATTTAAAGATTAAACGCTGGAACTGTCAAGAGTTTGTCTCTTCGTCGTTTTATCTATACCAATCTATATATATATATATATATATATATATATATATTATATATATAGAAGAAGAAGAAGCCGCACGGCGAAACGCGTTCGGCGTAATAAAAGGTCTTGTGGCAAGAGCATTCTTCGTGATATGTACGCTCGTGATACCCTAGAGCAGGCACCCTGGTAAATATCCGTGGCTGGATCTGTGCAAACTATATATATATATATATATATATATATATATATATTAATATATATATATATATATAATTAATTGTATGGGAAAAGAAAAATCAAAACATTTCGCAAAAAACACTACAGAACTGTTTCGAAAGGGCCTGGTAGTCCTCTCTCATCAGGTGCATGAAACACCGACTAACTAACGCTCCTTTTATACGTTGATGGTTCAAACATGCTTCATTAAATATTTGGTTGCGTGCCGGCACGCACTTGCCAGTTCGTTCCTTTGTTCAGGGTGCCAGCTCCCGGTTTACATATGATAAAAAATTTCTCCGTTATGCAAAGGTTGCATCTCTTTGTTACATTTGAATATGGCCTGGCGCGAGCCATTATCTTCCAGGTCACAGTGAATTCCGTTTTGGTGTCCTTAGGGACCAGACATGTATATTCAAATGCATATTCAAATGTAACTAAGAGATGCAACCTTTGCATAACGGAGAAATTTTTTATCATATGTAAACCGGGAGCTGGCACCCTGAACAAAAGGAACGAACTGGCAAGTGCGTGCCGGCACGCAACCAAATATTTAATGAAGCATGTTTGAACCATCAACGTATAAAAGGAGCGTTAGTTAGTCGGTGTTCATGCACACTGATGAGAGAGGACTACCAGGCCCTTTCGAAACAGTTCTGTAGTGTTTTTGCGAAATGTTTTGATTTTTCTTTTCCCATTACAATTAATTGTAAAGCTCCAATATTGTAGAGCACTCTTCGACTCAAAGATAAGGTGTTTTTCATTATATATATATATATATATATATATATATATATATATATATATATATATATATATATATATATATATATAATTCAAAAAACTAAAATATTTAAATAAAGTGCCGAAGAGCTCATGAGAAAAAAGTAAATAGAACTAGCAAACTTTCGAAGAATTATATTTGGCTCATCGCCGATACAAGCAAAATGTCGGTAGTACAAACTAATTA
>JAHPZR010049574.1:2500-20787 GCA_019787425.1 Platygyra sinensis | reverse complement strand
AAGAGTGTCCCCTGGTTACATTTCCATAGGTAATTATTATTTTTCTGGGACATTCACATCCAAGATTATGATGTTGATTTATTTTTGTTTTTTATCAGGACTTTGTTTTCTACGCACAACGCCTGAGAATAAACAAGCGAATCTTGGCTCTCTGTATGGGTAACCATGAACTCTACATGAGGCGTCGGAAACCTGACACAATTGAAGTACAGCAAATGAAATCACAGGCATTGGAAGAGAGGCAGGCAAGATTGAACCAAAGGTAAGCCTTGCGCCACTGACCTCGAGAGAGATTGCAAACAAAGATCTGGCACTTTTGGAATGCATGCAAATCAGGGCTCAAAAAAGAATTCCAGCTTGCATTTGGGATAAGCAGTTCTCAAATTTTACTTGCGCTGGGCAAGTCTTTGCTTTTTTTTATCAATTTAGTAGGCAGATGACCTGTCTGATCTCTTCACCTGCAGGCAAGTGAGAATGAAGTTACTTGCCCAGAAGAAACTTGTTGGGGACAATTGAACGAAACACTTTTTTTGAGCCCTGGCATTGCTACCAGTTTTCAATCCAGGTTTTAAAATGGATTACACTGGCTAGCTTCTGTTAATGAGAGTCTGATAACTTTTGTCTCAGGAAGGGTGTCCTTTTGACATCATAATATTGTACAGGGAACATCTTTGTGAGTGAATTCTATCAACAACAGGCAATTAAACTTGTAGCATCAAAGGGAAAACCAAGCATATTCAGCTGTAAATATTGTAGCATGTCTGTATACTTTCCTTGTTGTCTTGAGCTACTGCATTAGATGAGGAATACATATTTTCAAAAGTTTTTGGTCACACTGAACTAAAGAGTGATTTTAGAGAACGTATACTGTTATGCACAGGGAAACTACTCAGAGCTGTTAATAAGGGCCGTAACCCATAATGTCTGTTATGGCTGAGGATGTTTGAAGGACCCTTGATGTTACAGCTGAACTGGCCTGTAGTTGATACAATTCACTCATAAAGTAACAAGTTTGTTATGTGAAGATCAAGGCCACAGGGGAATTAAATCTTAATGACGACCCTGCTACTAGCAATTTTTTGGTCTTGAATTAGCTCTATTTATGGGAAACCTTTTTTTTTCTTGTCTGATACTCAGTCAAAAGCTGGAACAGGAGAAGGCTGCTCGTGAAAAAGCAGAGGCTGAAAGAAAAAGATTAGAGGAAGAGATAGCTATGTTGAGAGCTTCACAGGAAAAACAAGCAAGAGGTATAATCTGGAAGTTCATTTTAAAAAACATTTCTGTGTAGGGAACTTGGTTCTTGTTGCTTTTCCCATCATCTTAGTTGCATTTAAATGATTTTCCTTGTGCATGCATGACCAAAATGTATTTCTTTTTTCCACTACAAATATCGAATCCAAGCTGACCACAAAAATTACTATTTCCCAAAGCAAATTTCAGTTTCAATTGGGGGTTTTCACATGACATCACTAAAATTCAAATTAGAAAACTATTGATTCTTCTGAGATTCTTCTGTTAGTTTCCGGCCACCATATTGGAGCCCATCTGGATGGCCTCAAGCATGGCATCTCCATACAAATCTCTGAATGAATTTGGGGAAAACATTTCTCTGCATATCTTGCTTAGGAAAAATTGCTGTGACCTGAATAATGGTTATTTACAGTTATATGTTGTGTACTTTTGTCATTGTTATAGAAAAGAGAGAGGCTGAAGAAAAAGCGGAAGTGCTGAGAAGGAAAAAAGAAGAGCTTGAGGAAGAAACTCGCAAACAAGAAGAAGAAACCAGAAGACAAAAAGAAGAAATTGAGGCAATAAAAAAGAGAGCAGCTGAAGAAGAAGCAGATAAGGAGAAGTTGGTAATGTCCACATTCAAATTAAATATAAAAACTTAGGGCTTGTTCACATGGAAGTCGGGGACCCTTGAGATTTGAGGTACCTCACACAAAAATATGTCCAATACAAGCCTTACTGACCAAGAAATTGCTTTGGTTGCTAAAGGCCTCAGATTTATCCCAACTCCTGAAAAACTGGCTTCACAAAAAATCTCATTAGAGATTTTAATTCCTTTGCTTGCTCTATGCGTTTGGAATACAAATTTGCTGATTCTAAAAGCAATCCACATCCCTTCTACATCAGCTCTAACTGGCTCTAGAAAATTACCTTGAACAGACAAAACTTGAGATTGCTAATATCACCTTTACTGATGTAAAGGACAACTTATCCGCAAATCAAAGACAAGCTCTCAAAATGCTCAAAACCAGCAGCAAGATAAATCTTATAGCCCACAAACGGACACAGTGGAACCTCGATTTAACGAACCTCTATTTAACGAAGTCCTCGATATAACGAACGATATACTACGTCCCGGCCAAAGTTACAGTAAAATGTATGGAATAGAACCTCGATATAACGAACCTTGATATATAACGAATTCTTCGATATAACAAACATAATCCGGAAGCCCAAAAGTAAAATCTACCTCGATATAATGAATTACACTCTTAACAAGCGACAGAAGATAAATGCTGAACAGATCAACAGTCAACAAATCCTTTAATCCTTATGGTAAAGAGAAAGCAAGCTTTCAGTCAATGGCTTATTATATGTCATAGACATTGGCACTATAGTATTTTCACAGAAGTCATCTTTGTTACAAATTAATCATTAACTATGACCTCGATATAACGAACATTTCGGTCGTTTGCCCTCAAATTTGTTATATCGAGGTTTTTGATATAACAAACCCTCGATTTAACGAACAAATTTGGCTGGTCCCCAGCGGCTTCGTTAAATCGAGGTTCCACTGTATTACAGCTGTTATGGATACAACTCAGAAAATCGAAGAAGATTTAGAACAAGTCTCCAACGAAAAATTCTATAAACCTCTCAAAGAACCCATAGTATCCCAAACAGCCGCTAAAGTCAAAACAATAGTCAACGCATTGTTCGCTAACAAACATAATGACAAAATGACCTACAAGTGGCTTAACTCAGGCCAAAACCCAATGAGAATACCAGAATTCTACACGCTAAAACACAAGAGTCCTATACCAAAGGACACCACTCATTTCATAAACGAAAAACGAAAACGCTCCACTTCCACTTCCGTATATTCCGTATATTCCCCAGTTTTAGCTGGGGAATATTCAGTCATGTAACTTGTTTAGACTAATTGCATGAGAGCAAGAATATTTTGATGGATCATAAATAGACTGTACTGTTATTGTTATTGTTAAAAGTGATACTGTTGATTTAGTCATGAATCCAATTGATCTTATTCACAAATTATACTAAAATCAGCCATTTGGGAAGTACTGCTCATTAGAGGTGTGAATGTAGCATTGAAACATTTTTATCTATTTTTAAACAGGCCAGGGAAGTAGAAGACCGGGAATTAAGATTAAGAGAGTTAGAGGAAGAGGAGAGAAAGGCAAAAGATGAACAAGAGCGGGTTAAAAGAGAGGTAAAAATTAGTGTTTTAGTTTGCTTATCATTTAAGGCAGGGGTTCCATAAAAGGCCAGCCATCAGTCAAATTGACCAGCTGTGAGGATGGTTATGCCCACCTGGTTTGATTATTTAGTGGACAGTTTTTCTTATAAAGAACATGGGATTAATTTGTGTTTCTGACATCGGGTGAACTGGGTAGTGGGTAAAACAACTGTTATTTTAAGCTAACTAAATTGTTTATCAAGGTTGAATGGAGTAATTTCTAATTACTGCTCAGCATTGATAAACCAAAGTGGCTTTCCTGTTATGTAATTCCTTTCACTGTTCATTTTTAAGCTTGAGGAACAAATGGAAGAGAACAGGAAGCTTCAGGAACAAGCAGTTTCACTGCAAGAGAAAGTAATGGTACAAGAAAAAGTAGAAATGGAAGAGCAACAGACAGCTCTTGAAGCTGAGCTCAGTCTCGAGGGCATACAAGGAGACAGATCTGAAGAGGATCGAATAACAGAAGCTGAAAAGAATGAGCGACAGAAGAAAATGCTTCTGGTATGATTTGAATTAAACCATGATAATCAAAGAATGCCACTATAATACTATACTGTACTATACTATGCTACTCTACGCTATACTATGCTATGCTATGCTATGCTATGCTATGCTATGCTATGCTATGCTATGCTATGCTATACTATACTATACTATAATGTCACAAGTAGGCATCTGTCATGGTATGCTCATGTATTGCCCTCTCTGTTGTGTTCCAGGAACTTCAAGCAGATCTTGAAAAAGATAAAGAAACCAGGATGTTAAGTAATTATGACAAACTTCACATGCAAAACCAAAAAGAAGGAAGAGACAAATATAAGACACTGAAGCAGATAAGGCAAGGAAACACTAAACAGAGGGTTGACGAGTTTGAAGCCATGTAGAGTTGGGGCCATCATGATGCAGCCACTGCTACCTAAGGTGAGAATTCATGCAGCCAAACACGTGGAAACTTATAGCTTTGAAGTTGATAAAGGAAAATTAAGGTGATTCTTCAGTATTGCATTGCACACCCCTACTCTGCGTGATTTTCACGGCATAAGCACGTAAATGAGCGAATGAAATCACACAACAAAAGAAAATTTCCCTCGATAGCAAAATAAATGGTCATTTTCTCTTAAACAAGCATGTTGGTCTGTATGCTTTATTGCATAGTGATTGTGTACATATTATCCTCTTTGATTTAAAAAAATGACAAATTTATAACAAGGGAAAAAAAATAGTCCCTGACCTTTATTTTTCCGAGACAGTGCTTGATAAGAACCTTCATGAAAAATTTTCCAAAAAATTTATCCGCAAGTTTGATTTCTGAGGAATCACCTTAAGCGCTGTTATCCCTTTGTCAGAACAACACTGTGAGCTCCCTCATGCAGCCAAATAACTGTAACAGAAACATCACATAATGCAACCTTTCCCAAACATTGCCAACATAGGTAACAGACCCTTGTTTAACTCAGTCTAATCCATGGACTGCCTTGAATGGGTGTGGAAGAGAATGGAAAACAAGAGCTTGCCCATAACGTTAATTAGTAGAATTCTACTTGTACACTAATGCAAATGCTGTAATCTGATTGGCTGAGCCATTGCACACTATCAGCCATTAGTGTGCAGTGGCTGGAACTCGTCTACGAAATGGCGACGTTTTTTCGTTTTGCCAAAGTTTTGGAGGAAAATTTTGATGAAAATGGATAATTAAAATCCTGGGAAGACTAAACAAAGGACATTTACGGTTTCTCGACTTAAAAAAAGTTGAAATTATTGAAAAAATAATGCGCGCGTGTGCACGACTTGATCAATTTTAATTCCCAACTCAATCCGGGCGATCTTTTTAAGGTCCAAAGTTTAATAATACGTCGAGTAATAATTGGAAACCGTTATTTGAGTTAAACTTTAGTAAGAATTCTACTAAAACAATTAGATTATTCGCTCTCGATTTCTATGAGGTGATAGTTGATTCGGCCTTCGGCCTCATCAACTATCACCTCATAGAAATCTCGAGCTCATAATCTAATTGTTAATTAGTATAAATTAACCATAGTCTATTGTGAATCCGTGAATTTCATTCGCTATATTACCGTTTTTCTATCTGCTGGTAGAAAACAGTTACGCATCAGTGCACATCGCGCATCACGTTTGAACCTGATGTAACATGATGAAACAGTTCTTTTCTACGCATTACGTGACATTATTTTTTTTTGTATGCAATGAGACTACGGTAAATTTATACTATTGGGGTCACGTGACCACAATTTTCCAAAAAAAAAGCATTACATAATATGGGGTATTACTTGAAGAATGCCAGAAATGGAAAGAGCATTTGGAAAATACCAAAATGGCCAAGTTTAAGGTCCCTAGCATTAAAAAGTAAATTAATATGTCAGTTTGAGTTTTTGGGAAATTTAGAGTACATCTATGGAAAGTGATGCTGGAGAGCAAGGCCTTGCTCTCCAGCAAGGTTTTCCATGCAAATCTTCTTAGCCTTTCTAAAATTCAGACCATCGTAAAATCTCATTCTTTAATGCCAAGGGGTTCAAACTTGTTCATTTTGATGTTTTAGACACGCTTTTTCATTTCTGGTATTCTTAAGTTGCAGCCCATAATTTTATGAGAAGTAGGTCGCATGATGGCTTAGCTGCAAAGGGCCAATTGCAGTGAATTCCAATGTATCAGTTATGCGACTGGTGTGTTTGTTCAACTAAGTATTTAAGGTTACCTTTTTCTTCCTTTCTTAGATGCGGTTAATTTTGGCGCTTTATGAGGGAATCCCAAACTGTTTTACCTGAACCACTCACTACAACTTTAATCCAAGGAATAATGATTATTTTGCACAAGCAAAGAATTTGATATTGTATTAATTAGTTAATTTTTGTATTATGTCAGAAAGAGATATCATAATTATGCTGGATAGTGTGGGTTTCTTTTTGTATTAGTAGAAATAGTTTCGTGTTCGGGTGAGGCTATCAATGAAAGGGACCTTACCAGGCAAGGATTGGCATGCCATGTTCCTTGTCTCAAACTTCAGTTCCTTGTCAGTGCCATGTTGTTGCTGGTTGGCCCTTATTAGCATACTTCAACAACTTTGACACATTTCAAGTGCAATCACAACTCTACTTTGCTTTCTTGTCAGATTTTATCTTAGCTGGGTCTTATTTTGTGTTTGCTTTTATTGTTCTGGAGTAGTAGGGAATTGTTTCCAAAATTGTAAAGAAGGCATATTGTAGTGTCCCCTTTGTATGTACGATTGGGTGAAAATCGTTACTTTGTACACTAACGTCTTCGTTTATGATTTGAGGTACTGTCTTTCAATGCAGTCTTGTCATGTTGCCGGTTAACACTATTTTATTCAAATCCTTCATTGTGCAACGTGAGATCTTGCTTTATGCCAAGCCATTCGAGTACAAGTAATAGTTGTTGATTCAGTCTGTAACAGACCAGTTATCAGATAATATGACCTGTGGTATTTTACAGGCAGTAAAAATTTGAGCGATCACCTTTTCTTAGTAAATATGTAGCTATTTTTCTGCATTGATACCAAGTGAAGCCCGACTTCTGTGGGCAAGAAGTACATACTGGAGTACTTTTGGCATTGTGATAAAAAGTAGTCAATTTAAATAAAATCAATATCTACCTCTAAGGTGTGGCTCGGTTTTTCATCGTTTTTGTGAACTTGTTCATTTATTTCGCGGATTTAATTGCTTGCTTGTTGGCGTGTTTTAAGTGTTCGGTCAGTTGAAAGGAATGCTTCCTGTTTCGCACCCAATCGAGTTTGCACCCCTAGTGCATTTGAAACTTTCGAGTTTTTTTTACGTAGCAACGGCTAACGGTTGTTTACAGTCGGAAAGTGACCAGAAATGGAGATCAGTTTCAATAAATATGAACGATACTTTGTAAGAAGGCTGTTAAGACGCAACTAGATAATTGTAATCACGTAAAAATTGTCAACGGAATCACCGTCACAAGCTCATTCATTTTCCTTATAAAAAGTAATATTTCCCTAACTGCGGTAACTTTTTACAAAATACAACAACATTTACGTTCCTGTAATATACATTCTGTAACGGCGTTCCACTCCCCCTAACTTCCTGGCTCGTACAAGAAACTTTAAGTGCATTTTTCTCAGAAGTCTGCTTTTGTACCAATTGAATTCATGAGGAACGTTCTACGTTGGAGAGTATTAAAGAGAAATCCCTGGAACTCGGGGTAATCAAACACCAATAGTGTCGTAATGATAAGACTCAAAATAGTCGTAACACTGTTGTAATACTAGACGCGTGCAGAATGTGTGAGCTACTCTGAATAATTAAGATATAAATGCGTGCAGAATGTGTGAACCGCTAGGGTATTTAAGCTATTAATTATTATTCAAGTAAGTTGAGTTTTAACCGTCGCTCGGTTTGAAATGTGATCTTATCGTCAATCGTTGGGCGTTCAACAAGAGTGATTAAAAGATAGCTAGAGAGTGAACGACCTTAGGAAACAAACACTTTACATCTGTCACGTGACACAAGAAAATTTGCCGACTGGGTTTGTTGCAAAAAAGGTCATTTCCAGATAAAGCCTGTAAAAAGCACTGAAAACAGCAGTTAGCTGTCAAAACTATGGTTCACTCGACAGAACGAAACAAACGTGCAAGATGTGCTTGTTTGAAAGTCATATTGTTTTATCAAAGAGCAGGAACGGCTGGCGTCAATGCTATCAATGCTTTAAATTAGAGCTTCAAAAGGGTGTGGCTGGTTGCCATATAGCAACCATTGTGAGTCGAACCTAAGAAAATTTCTCTTCATGAGTGTGCAATGGGCACACAAATGATCTTTCTTCACAATATTTACAAAGTTTTTGGCCCCTTTAAGCCTATCGAGCCACCTTAAGCCCTAAGGGGTCTCCCTTTGACAAGTAAAATCGTCTGGCGTTGAACAGTAAAATCTAGAAATTGTTACTCTAGGAGGCTCGAAAGGGTTTCTAGCTGCACGCGCGCGCGCAATCTATACACGCCATAACCTTAACCCATTCTCGTCCCCAGAGCCCACGTTCCTTTTGGCCTGTGGTTGGGATCGAGAGCTCTTGCTAAACCCGATTTTCTGAGCATGCGCAGAGTATTCGTTTCGCATTCTCAACCAATCAGAATTGCTAGATTTAACGGGAAGTCCGCGAATCGCGGACTTCCGGTTTTGGACCAAACGAGAGCTCTCGATCCCAACCACAGGCCAAAAGGATCGTAGGCTCTGGGGACGAGAATGACCTTAACCAAGACATGCTGAATGAATCAAAATTAGCACTCCGGAAGTTAAATCTTGCGTAAAATCGCGCGAACCGAAAATAAAAGCTACAGTAAATACTTGTTTATAGCTCGAAATTTTGCTCCGTGACCTACCTTTATTTTTTGCATGCACGCACCATTCACGATGGCACTTCAGATATAAAAGTTTCGGGGAAAATTATCTAGTAGAATTTTTTGTAATAAATCGCATTTTTTAAAAATATATTTAATTCTACTAGATAAATTTTTTCTATACTGACTGAAAAGTTAAAGAATTCAGGGAAATTTCCAACAAAGAAATAAAAATGGTAGGTCACCGAATTAGTTTTTCAGATAATTTACAAAAACTGAAATTTAATGGTCGTTTTTGTAGACCTTGTGCGTTGCCATGGTAACTGATATGACGTCACAAATACCCTCAAAGTATAGCCCAGCAATACATCTTCCATCGTTTCACAAACACTGCAGCAACGAAAAACCCTTTCGAGCCTCCTTAAGGGTCAAAAGGGATCAACATGGGATCAACATGGGGTGGGTAAAAGAGCCCTCCCGTGGAGACTGCGGTCTGCAGACTGGGAAAAAGGAAGACTACGGACATCTTGCGAATATGGATTTCGTGTTATTTCCATTTTCGAGTGCTAACCGTAACGAGATATTAAATTATTCAGCTACTCGTAAACGTGACCGAGGTATAAGCTGAGCGACCATGTTAAGCGACATCAAACAGCCTTCACGTGTAGCCCTGCCTTAAATTCAGTGAAAAAGTCTACAGTCTGCAGTCTTCATCTGCAGTCTGCATTTATCCTCAGTCTTCATGTTACTCCACTTTGGCGTCAAGTTCGTTAAGGAAGCAAGACCCACAGATCTAGGCTCGTTTTAACCCCACTCCCGCCGTAAGTTCCGTCGGGGGCGTTTCGCCTGGTAGGTTCGTCTCCGAGTTTGGTTCTGTACGAGTAGCTGTCTTTCGCCGGTTTTTTTTTGCGCATTTTCGCCCCTAGCCTGTGTTACAGCCGGCCGCCTCCCATTTTTTTCCGTAGAGAGGTGGCTGCACAAGTGACACAGACTAATTTCGTCCCCTGCCACTCCTCGCCGGTCGTCGCATATCCTCGTTCCCAGGATGAGGTTGTGCGCAACAACAGCGTTTCAAACCGGAAACCTGGATCGTCCATGCTATGGCTACATAGGTTTAGGTCATTTTACACACCGTCAGATTAGTTTTACAAATCTTATGTATGTCTTGTGAATGGGTTCGCAGTGTTTCTCTATGACTGGTCCTTTTCGTATGTTGTTTAACGTTTTCGAAGATGTTTGAGCAAGGAGCAATAATCTGATTTGGGCGATCGTCAGGATGCAGTGAACCACATGCGGATGACGAAGAGACGAGAAAAGCCATCAAAACCCGGAGAAATTTGACCTTACCTTGCCGAAGAGAAATAAAACCAGGTGCAGGCAGCAAAACGGAGGCTATTCGGTTCATATGTCGAGCGTGGCCCTGATTATTGGCTTCTGGACCATTTTATTTATATCTAATGCCTTGCTAAAGGTAAGTCTGGTTTAATTATAGTACACTGATGTTCCGGACAATGGGCAACATGCATGGATATTACTCAATAGATCGATGTTAAACGAGGCTTATGAGATAAGAATGCTCAACATCTAAACAACAACATCATCAACAACAACAACAAGGTTTATTCCCACTGTTCATCAGATGATTTAACATAAATGCATAAACGGAAATAAGGTCTAACTGGATACTAGTATCAACCAACTAGTGGACTAATGCAAATCCTGCATTTAAATTGGCTATGCTACTAGAGGACTATTAGTATTAGTAATAGTCCTCGAGTAGCGAAATTCACCGGCTTTTCTCTTGTTTTATTCACCACTAAATATTTCTTCAACTTGCATTTGCTAACTTTATTATTGCCTTTTCTGTCCGACTAGTTGGGTGACACTAAAACAATTAGCCCCTTTGCCCTCAAGGGGCACGGGTCAATAGCCCATTTGGCTTTGCCTCATGGGTTATTGACCTGTTGCCCTTGTGGGCTACTGGTCTAATTATGAAGTATATAAGGGACTTCCCATATAATATTCACTCCCCACCCCCCCCCCCCCTGCTCCCCCAGGGAAGACCTTATCTGGCACATGGTCTATTTTATGTCATAGGATTTTAATTATTGTATATTTAAGTGGGCCAAAATTTATTAGCTGTGTGACTATTAGGTATTACCCTCTATAGATAAGACTGATTGATTAATTAACTGAGTGATTGATATCAGAATATTTTTCAAAGAAGCTGCCAAAATTTTGAACCCCTGGGATGCAAACTTCTTCATAAGGGGAATTCAGATCATGGAGTGGCCCTAGGGAGTAGGGCAAAGCTTGAGTCCATAGAAAGTTTTCAAATAGGTTTTTTGGACGGGGGTGACTAGGTTTTTAGATTGACGGATTCGGCCTTAAAAAGCACATGAATTGCAGATTTTTGCAGCAAAATTAAGCAGATTTGCGGGTTTTGGAAACATAGTAGATCATGAATTTTGGCTTGGATTCTGGATTGTGCCTCTCTTGATGTTTGGGTCTAAGTGCTTTGGGTCTTAGTACTAAATGAATTTGGATCATAGATCTTTCTTCAGCTTTGGTCAGTATGTCATTTCTTTTTTGAACAAAGCTTATTTAAACTCGGTTGTGGGACTGTTATTGGAATTGTACTGTGTTATAGCCGTCAAACATGTTGCCTTTTTTATTAGTTGTGTGAAATTAACAATGGCATGAATTCACATTTACCACTTTAGCTTTGAAGTTTTACACCTCTGTTTCCAGAAGTAGTTGTAGTTTTGGATTCAAACAAAAATATTGGCGGATTGACGGATTTGCCGAAAAAAAGGCATGGATCAGCAGATTTGCATACCCCTGTTCACCCCTCTCTTTTTAGGAATGAGGTGTTGTTTGGTTACTCTCTTAATTAAGTTTGTAGGGTTTTGACTTTTTCAGACTTATACAATCTTGAGAAACATTTAGGACCCTGTTCCAGATAATAAGGAAAAATATATACCTTGTTTAATTTGGTACATTAATGGCCTGTTTTAAGCATTGTCATTTAATCAAGTTTGTCAGTGAAAGACTCCTAATGAACTAAATGTAGGTCTATTCTTTTGTTCTTGTTTTCAGAATTATAGAAAATACTCGAGGAGATACAAAGAGTTTCTGGAAAACAATGGCATTTCCCTTTCAGTATGCCAAGTGCGATGGTATACGACACGCTTCAACCGGTCCTTTGTCAAGCTGGGACAATTCCATCCATATTTGCTTCACATGTGGTTTTCCATTGGCATTCTGGTAGGTGTCCTGTTGATGGTCACATCTGTTGTTATCCTTTGTTTGACTCTCTACAAAGCCTTTGCCAAGGATTCACCAGAACAAGTGTTGACGCCTGTGGTGAGTTTCTTTCAGTTCCAATATAAAATATAATCAAGAGTTCTTCGTTACTCAAAGCAACATAAAGTTAATAGATAAGCTAAAGTAAGTCTTATACAAGCCAAGTAGCACATCAGGCCAGAGCTTATCCCAGTTTCTGTAGCAAGAGCCACTAGGAGTGTTTCTGCTCCCCCCTGGATGTGATGCTAGTTCATTGCAAGGTTACAGTAATCATCTTTATTGAGGAAACTTTTTCATAAAAAATATGGTTTTCAAAAACGACCTCATAACTAGATATATATATAGTAAAAATGATAAAACTATAAAATTGCGAAGCGATTAAAAAGATACAAAAAAAGCCCGAAAATTTAGAAATAAGTAAAAATTAACTTAAATAACTATATTGAAAACTTAAAAACATTACGTTTAAATCTATTTACATTCCTTGAGTCTTTGATTGTCTGACTGAGGGAGTTAAAATCGGAAATGGCATGATATTGTGTTCTTTGCTTCCCCAATTTCTTTTGACTCGCGGTAATCTAAAATTGCCTTTGTTGCGTGTATTATTCCTATGAAGTATATCTTGTCTAATCAGGTCCATATCGTGATTAATTAGGCCATTGATGATGTTATCCCCATCATTAAGGTTGTTGGCACCCATTAATTACCTGGGCGAAGAGAGGGACGATGAGAGTAAAGTGTCTTTCCAAGAACACAACTCAATGTCCCCAGCCAGAGCTCAAACTTGAATCGCTCGATCTGGAGAGAGACTTGTCAACCATGAGGCGACCAGGCCTCCCAAAAGCTCAAGTACAATGTAATATGGGCACATTTTGCAGGTTTTTCATTCCATGATTATCATTGCTCAATCTTTTATTCGTCGTTAGATGCCAGGAGTGAATGTTCCATGGAGCCAAGTGTTATACTATCTCATCACGCTGACAATCAGTGGTGTTTTTCATGAATTTGGACATGCTATCTCTGCCGTCAGGTATGTAGATTTTTTTTGTTTTGTATAATTCATTGCAATAGAAGCAAGTTTGATGACAGAGTATTGTTAAGTAACAATGAAAGCTGTGCATCAAGATACACACATATCAGCACTACAGTTGACCAGAGAAGTACCACCAAATCCCCAAGGCTGCCAAAATATCCAGGGTTTGGTTTGGTCATTTGGAATTTTTCTGAGTGTTTTTCAGTATAATTTCTAAGTAAGAGCTTAGTTGTTTATGAAAGAGCTTCCATTGTTAGTTACAAAACTTCAAGGTACTTCAACTAAATGACTGTGGGACTTGTATATGATAACAAATCTGCATGCTGTCACATTTTGTCTGAGATGATGTCGAATGAAATAAGGAAGCCATAATGTAATAACTTTTTATTAATCCTTTAAGCCCTGAGGGGTCTCCCTTTGAGGAGTAAAATCATCTGGCATTAGACAGAGTAAAATCTTTAAGTGCACTTTTGGGGCGTAAAGAGTTAATGACTTACCATGTGGTATACTAAACTATGTGCAAAGGAAGTCATGTTTGATAGTGCAGGCGTAGAGGACTTTCCAGTTAGGCTAGTGCACTTGCCAGATTGTCAAATGAAGTTTCATGGGAAATGTGTTGAGGAAATTCAAATTACAGACTGAGGTATTGTAAGAGATGACCTTTTTGGAGCTAGCACTATAGCTAGTAACGATGACTTGAATCAGGTTAGCAAATCAAAGTTAAAGCTCACCATTAAAGCTAGCACTATAAGAGGGCTAGACTGAAAATTTGTTTTCTTTGCACCCTGTTAACAATATAGTTTTGAAATTTGCAGAGAACAAGTGCGTGTGAATGGATTTGGAATGTTCTTCATGGCAGTGTATCCTGGTGCCTTTGTAGATTTATACACTGAGCATTTGACTGTCATCTCGCCTGTGAGACAACTGAGAATCTACTGCGCAGGTGTTTGGCATAATGCTGTGCTTGTCTTAGTAGGCTTGGTATTCCTGTGGTCCCTGCCTTATTTATTGGTTCCAATTTATGTGACTGGCCAGGGTGCTGTGGTAATCAATGTTTTGAAGGTAAGTTATATAATATCCATCAAATATTTTTACTCACGTGCAATAATTGCTTTAAATGCATCCTGAGACTGAACTTACCCAGCTTATACTTAGGAACACATGTATTTGATTGTTATTCCCGAGTTATCAAATCCTGCATGTTGCTTTAAATATTTGAAGGATAATAAGCACATAGACTCCTATTTGATGTTAAAAATATATAGACAATAGCCTCTATTTGGCGCGAAAATATGCTAGGATATTTGTCCATGGACATAATCTGTTCTGAGAAGTGAACAGTTTTTCAAGAGTGTAGCTCGAGGAAAACTGTGAGCTTTGAGTAACAGATAATGTCCAAGGACAAATATTCTAGCATATTTTTGCGCCAAATGGAGGCTGTCATGTTTATTATCCTTCAAATCTTTTTTGCAATGCGCGCTGTTTTGAAAATTGGGGTATATTCTCGAATATCCCCCAGTTTGAGCTGGGGGTATTTGGTCATGTGACGTGTTCAGACCAATCGCGAAAAGATTTGATGGATTATAAGGGCGGATATATGTTACAGTTTCTGTTTTGTTTCCTAAAGGGATCTCCAGTACACGGCAGCATTCAGCGTGGAGACACAGTCCTATCACTGTATGGATGCCAAGTTAATGACAAGCAAGATTGGAACAGTTGTATCAGCAAAACACTCCAATCACCACAGCATGGCTACTGTACAGACATGCTAACCATCACCAGGAAAAACTCTTCCAAAGGTGATCTTAAATCCTTATGCAACCAGAGCTTAGGGAGGCACAGTGACCTCCTGGTTAGTGTGCTTGTCTCCTGATTGATTGGTTTGGGTTCGAGTCCTTTGTTGGGACACTGTGTTGTGTTCTTGTTTGGGCAAGACAGTTTACTCTCACAGTGCCTCCCTCCACTTAGGTCTGTTAACTGGTAAATTTAATGTTTGGGATAACTAGCATCCCATCCAGGGGAAGGAAGAATTCTTCTTGTCGCTAGCTTCATGCTACACAAACCATGATAAGGTTGCATGCAGACTTGATTACCTTTCCTGCCTTTTACAGAGCTAGAGCTTATCCCGGTCTTGGTGTTACCAAACTGCTGTGAGCAAATCTTTGTTTACTAATAATAATCTGGGCTGGGTTGTTCAAAAGCCGGTTAAGGTTAACCCAGGGTTAAAACTAGTTAACTGAAGCATTATGTTTTCCTGTTTTTAAACGTTTTTCACCCTCTAATGTTTGGTGTTGTTTGAGATAACTACAGCTCAAAACTGAAGGGCAAATAATATGTTAAACAGAACACCTCACCAAAAAGTTGCAAATTAAACTGAATCAAAATTGTCGCTAACCCTGGGTTAGCGTAATCAGACTTTAAACAACCTGGCCCTGGTTAGCATCAGCGCTTCTGTCAGTCCCTCTGATCGAGTTACAAATTCCTCATCATGCACAGCAACAAAATCAAGCTCAGTAAAAGTGGGAAGATGAAATACCTGTCGAGTAAGTAAGTGTGGGGCCTGGACAGGAAACATTTAGCTTTAGTTCATATCTTTTTTGTGCAGACCTTGGTGGTTTGAAAAAGGTGATCATGGTAGATTTCTCTTATCTCTCTTGCTAAGGGAGCAAAAATTTGTTCAAATAACTGGGAGGTTGGAAAAATCAGTTCTTCTTTCTTTCAGTGAAAAAAAAACAGGACAAGTAGCCCTCAAATTTTGCTTGCCCTGGACAAGTCTTACTTTGCTTTTTAGTTGGTATATGACATGCCTGATTCCTTGACAATCAAGTTAGTGAGAATGAATTGTTACTTGTTCAGAGGGAAAATCTTCTTGTCCTGAATGACTGGACAACAGTTTTTTCAAGCCCTGCATTAGCCTGTGTTGCAGATGAAACTAAACCCTGGTATAGTCCGTTGTGAATCAGCGACCAAAAGCTTGTTCCGCAACCCGCATGTTACTAGGGTTTTTTAAAATAGGTCCTAATTGGCTTTTGCATATGGCTGTTCTTTCGTGCACCATGATTGGACGGGTGGATCTCCTGGAACCATGGTTACGTTCTCGATGAATACCAGATACACAAAATAAACACGGTGGTCGGCGGCAATCACAGAACCTGAGTCACGGAATTAGCGTTTGAAACGGTGAAAAGCAGTTCGAACTATCTGACAATCTTCCCGAACAACGGGAATCTGTGAAAGTTTTTTGGGGGCAACAATGTCTTTGTTACCGGTAATCTCCCTGCCGGTTTCGGAAAATCTTTCATCTTTCGATGTCTGCCGATTGTCGCGGATATTGTTCATTTTAAACCAAAACATGCTTACATGACAAGTGCCTAAAATGTAAATCCTGTGGGGCTGTGAATGCTAATCAAACGTTCAAAGCGGTAAAGAAAATAAACATACCATTGCGTTAGCAACTCCGAACAACATTTCAGTAATACTTTTACATTTAATTATGCCTCTCCAGGTAATCCTTTGATCGCCGCCATATTTGTTTTGTGTATCTGGTATTCATCGAGAGTGTCACCATGGCTCACAAGATCCACCCATCCAATCACGATGCACGAAAGAACAGCCATATGCAAGAGCCATTTAGAACCTATTATAAAAAACCCTGGTAACACGTGGGGGGTGGAACAAGCTTTTGGTTGCTGATTCGCAGACAGACTATACTGGGATTTAGTTTCGTCTGCAACGCAGGCTAGCCCTGCATGTGCATCGTTTTTTGTGACAAACATCAAAATGAAGCTGGCTTTTATTGTTTGTTTTACACACCTAAGGTGCCATTTACAGCGGAGGGGTGTATGACTGCTGTCAGAATTCAACATCTTCAAGATTCTGCTTTAAATATGAGTCTCTGAGCCATTCAAAGGTACATTCAATGAACTGGATCATTCTGCACTTTAGATAAACAGGTTTGGTAGAACTGTTAGTAACTAAATAATTAAGATGATGTACGCAGAACGTTTGCGCAATAATGGCAAAAATTAAAATTAATTATCAGATGAGGTTTTTGTGATATCTAGTGAGAATAATCAAGGTCGGGGTGGGGGTTATCAGCCGAAGCCGAATAGGCTGATAACCCTCACCGAGTTCTTCTGGATCTCACAAAAACTGAATCTAATAATTGTTCTATTTATGCACTGAGTGAAAAAAATGGAAATGATGACAAGCATGATTAGCCTTAGAAATCATGCACCACAGTCATACGTGATATGACAACCCATGACTTTGAGTGTCCTTGACAACCTTCAGCTAGATGATGTCACAGGAGCTGATTTCAAAAATTCACTGTACACTTTCAGCCAATTGGAAAAGAGATACTGAGCTTATTGTACATGTTACGAAAAATTGTTGTGTGACTTACGCGAAGATTCGCGAATATGCTAATTTTGTCTTGAATCTTCTAGCATATTTAATTAGTGTCGCATCACAGTGTATTTTTAGTTGTTTACGTCTGTTGCTGTAAATAGTTTATATTGTAATGTTACTTTATTTAGTCTAGCTTGAAAGTTCTAAAACGTTATGCTGTAAAGTATATAAGTGAACCGGTCTAGTTTTTAAATGGTTTTTTCCCAGGAGTGTTAAGAGAATAATCTCGTGAGTCAGTAGTGTTTACTGAAGTGTGACGAAGGTCACGTGTAATCGACAGAGGTCGTGTTTGAAGAGTGTAACAGAGAGGTTACGTGGATATTAGGCGGAGGCCGTGTGTTTATTCAAGAGTGATGGAATTCAAGTGTAGTTACAAGCCTGGCGTGTGCTTGTTGTGAAGTCCTGTGTGGAAATACTGCGTTCCTGTGGAATAAATATCCTTGTGTTTTCCGACATCCCTGAGTTCTGTTTTGACTACAAACTACCTACCACTAAAAACATCGAACTTGCAACAGTAGGGGACAAGTTTGACATTATTTTTTGTTATCTAATATGTTTTTTTTCTAGGGTTATGCTTGTCTCCCTGCTAGGAGCACAATGCAGTCAAGACAACTCTGCGATCTACCAACTGACTGTGATGGACCAGGTAAAGATAACGTCAAGGCTTTAACAATTCTCCTGTGTACAAAGAAAGTTGTGTCCAACAGGAGGTCCTG
>JAHPZR010049573.1:0-7500 GCA_019787425.1 Platygyra sinensis | reverse complement strand
GGAGAAGGAGGTGCCTATGGCAACCTTGGCAATGCTTTTCAGGACTTGGCGATTTTAAACAAGCCATAAAGTACCACGAGCAACATCTCAGCATTGCTAAAGAAGTGGGTGACAGGGCAGGAGAAGGACGTGCCTATGGCAACCTTGGCAATGCTTTTCACGGACTTGGCGATTTTAAACAAGCCATAAAGTACCACGAGCAACGTCTCAGCATTGCTAAAGAAGTGGGTGACAGGGCAGGAGAAGGATGTGCCTATGGCAACCTTGGCAATGCTTTTCACGGACTTGGCGATTTTAAACAAGCCATAAAGTACCACGAGCAACGTCTCAGCATTGCTAAAGAAGTGGGTGACAGGGCAGGAGAAGGACGTGCCTATGGCAACCTTGGCAATGCTTTTACAGACTTGGCGATTTTAAACAAGCCATAAAGTACCACGAGCAACGTCTCAGCATTGCTAAAGAAGTGGGTGACAGGGCAGGAGAAGGACGTGCCTATGGCAACCTTGGCAATGCTTTTCACGGACTTGGCGATTTTAAACAAGCCATAAAGTACCACGAGCAAGGATTCAAATGAACTTTCGGCCTCTACGATTGTTTCATCGACTATGAGAAGGCCTCTGGAACTGTTCACGGGTAAATCATGTGGATGATCATGGAGAGTAATGAAATTCCACTATGGTCAAGGAATGTCTGATAATGTTCGCTAACCGATAACACAGGTCTAACTGGCTGGTTCGATGTAAAGTCTG
The DNA here is from genome assembly GCA_019787425.1 of Platygyra sinensis. Lineage (NCBI taxonomy): Eukaryota > Metazoa > Cnidaria > Anthozoa > Scleractinia > Merulinidae > Platygyra > Platygyra sinensis. Next base: position 6,751 of record JAHPZR010049573.1, on the reverse strand, counting down.
CAGTGAAGTAGAGCTGCAATATGTCGAGGACTGGATCATGAAAACTACAGTAGATGTTGCTAAGTACGGGTATCACATGAAAATTGCGGTCCAAGTTGGACAACATAGATTTTGCTGACGATATTTCAGTTACATGTGGCACAAAAGCTTACATCCAGCAGAAAGTATTGATACATGTGAAGAGTGATCATCGCAGTAAATTTTCCAATTTAAGCAACTGGAAAGAAGAAGCCTGAAAAAAATCAGGGCTTCAACGGGATTCGAACCCGTGACCTCCGCGATACCGGTGCGATGCTCTACCAACTGAGCTATGAAGCCACACGTTGGGAGCGAGGTCAATTTATTGAGTTCATTTTTTTCCCGTGCAGTGAAGTGATGTGAAGAATATATGAAATAATTCATATTTGTACTGCGGTTGTAGATACATGTGAAGAGTGATCATCGCAGTAAATTTTCCAATTTAAGCAACTGGAAAGAAGAAGCCTGAAAAAAATCAGGGCTTCAACGGTTTTGATTTTTTTCAGGCTTCTTCTTTCCAGTTGCTTAAATTGGAAAATTTACTGCGATGATCACTCTTCACATGTATCTACAACCGCAGTACAAATATGAATTATTTCATATATTCTTCACAGAAAGTATTGAGTTTCAGTACCAACAATAAAGCACTGGGATAGAAAAAAAAAACTGTTTAGATTAAACGTGACCAGGAATGCAATGGTGCAAATTGACCAACATGACGTTGAAGACTTAGAGAGGTTTGTGTTCTTGGGTTCATACATCAGTAGGTCAGGCGGCAATGAAGAAGGTATTCGAGGAAGACTAGGAAAAGGCCTTGCTGTGTACAACAAGCTGGGCAGGATCTGAAAAGACTATCAGTTTCACAGAGAAACAAGGTCAACAGTTATAAGTGTAATGCACTCTCCCTGCTATTGTATGAATGGGAAACGTGGTGGATGATTCAAGCAGATGTGAAGAAGCTGAATGTGTTATTGCACATGAGCCTACATCGGATACTAAAGATCTACTGGCCAATGCGCATAACAAACGAGGAGATTGAAATAAGAGCAGAGATTAAGGCAATAAGCAAGCATGTGGCAAGGAGGAGATGTACGTGGCCAGGTCACGTACTTAGAATTGCATGATCATCATTTACATGTTCTAATCAGTCTCACGTGGCTACCAGAAAACAATAGGAATCGGGGTCCACAGCGAGGGATAAGGAGATAACCAGCAGGAAGGGTGCTAAAGGTAACATGTTTTGTGTTCGTCATCTAAGTTGTTTTTTTAATCATAATCGTACCTTTGGAGCCCGATTAACGTAATTCACCCTTAAACTGATGGAGATCGATGCAACATTGTAGAATTTTAGTCGACATAGGTAGAAGCGATTTGATTCTTTGTTTTTTTTTCTCGTACAACTGCAATTTTTGCTTGGTTACTAGTGCACTTATGACGCGATATTATGCATATCTATGAACAATTTCTGCGCATGCGCTATCGTGGTTTCCTTAAAGTTTCTGTTGGCCAGACAATTGGGCAGGAAGAATAAACATGAGGCTTAAAAAACTGGCATATTCAGAAATCAGATAGAGTTTGTCTTCGAAAGAGCCCATGCATGCAGAAACAGATCTACCTCTTGGGCATAACTTGAGTCATATCAAAGGATATGAGGATAAGATACGTTGCTAAAAAAAACTAAGAAATACAAAATCAGAGAAGTATTTGTTCAAGCAAGAGCAAAGAAACAGGTCTACTTGCCTGAGAAAAGATGAGCCCACACAATTCTGACGGCCCTGACAAAACGATTTAGAATAAAGCTGGAAAAACTGCAGAGAGGTTTCTAATGCAATATTGGAAAAAGTATCGAGCTACAGAGAAGAACAGCGAGGAAAAAGGGGAAAACAAATATCAGGATAAATAGAGACGACACTAAAGAAAAAGATCAATAAAAAGAACAAAATGTAGGACTAGGAAGGAAGTGCCATGACAGATTAATACTAGGGAGAAGATAACTTTACCGAACGATCCCTAACAAAAAATTTTAAATACTTCCTAGAAGAGGAATATTCGATGGAAAAATGATCGGTAACAAAAAAGCAAAACACTTCATATAAGACTAAAGATTGATATAAGACTTTCAATATAGGGAAAGTTGGAGTTGCATTAACAAGCTACGAAAGAGTACGGGTAAGCAGCCTGGTTAGCTGAAATACATAAAAGGGTAATTATATTCATGAGCAATATAACCTCTGTTTAACTCTATGTTGACAAGTCACGGGGATGACCAAGGAGGATTAAAGCAAACTAAGCGTCTTCTAGCATAAATGCTGAGAAAAAAAACCTTAAAGATTACTGCCTGAACCATGATGAAGATCAGTAATCAAAGAATAACTGAAAGATTCGATGCAAAGAAGTTTTCAAGTTTTTTTCAAGTTTTTATTATTTTACACTGTTTACAAACGTGATACAACTTAATATAACATAGTTTACAATTATATAGAAATAAAAAAATACAGACAAAAGTTAACCAGAAAAGAAACACTATTTAATCGTGTACAGTGACCAAAGTAGCTAATGAGCTTTCGAGTTGGTCACTGTCATGTGAGAGATAAATTGGCGTTGGCTGCATGTTAAGTATATTTGAAAGAGAAGAAAGACAAGCTAGAGAAAAAAGAGACGAAAATGATATCCTACATATTGTGCATTATTATCTTCTATGGCTAGTAGTTAGATTATGGTCAGTTTTGAGAGCTCAATAGGAATCTCTTATACTGCTTTTTGAAGAGCATGTACGGAAAACATTTAATTTCTAGTGGGACAGATTCCCAGATTTTTGTTGCAGAGAATTTAAATGTAGATGTACCATAATTAGTGCATACTAATGGCTTGAAGAAGTTTTGATTTGATTTGATTTGAAGCATATCTGGTGACAATCGATGAACAGATGACGATGGCAATGGGTAGGAAATCAGACCAAAATATTAACATTGCTCAATCTAACACCAGTACAAAAACAAGCCTGTCAAGTGACGGCCATTAGACACTTGCTGGAGAACTATTAAAAAAGAAACAGACACTGCTTGTGTTTATAAATTCATCTTGAATCTGGAGAGAATCAAAAATTTCAGCTAGAGACAAAGTAACTTAAAGAAGAAGTTAATAAGGCCGCACGGGCCGCTTTTAATTATGTAGACCAGATCATGTAAACACACAACGCTTTAATTAGCCTTGGGAACTTCATCTTCCTTTTTCAAAATTAAGTAAATGAATATAAAGCTTTAGTCCATGATCTCGAAATTCGCTGTATTTGACATTTTGCCTCACTTTACCTCAATTTTGTCTGCGATGCCCTCAACATGGAGTCCAGTTGATTTTTGTATCACTGGCAAGACAATAACTCACTAAAATGATGCACAATTCTTGATTTTGTGAGTTAAATTTGTTGTCGTCAGGTAGTGGAGTCATTGCATGAATGACTGAGGAAAACCAATAGCGATTAATTGCACTGATAAACAGATTTGAAGAGTGGAGTCCAATGACGATGTGATTTTCACTTTCTCAGTAATCTATAAATTTTCAAATGACACAACACCTTTGTAGAGGCTTCCCTATACTTTCAATTCCAAAATGCAAAATTCAACGAGATTTTACAAACTACGTAACTTTAGAGAGTACAACACAAGCATATATTACTAACATTATTGTAGATGAAGTTGCATTGTCACTCTTTTTTAATATCACTTGTTGGCTCATAAAAATCACACGCCTCTCTTCTGCCATTTGTTACATTTCATTGTACAAATTTCTTTATGCAAAGGCTTCAAACTTCTGATGACGTTTTGATACTATCTTGTAACTAGATTAGTGAATTAAAAATTACTCTTTTACTTACTGTTTTGACCCAAAGAAACAAATCTGCGACTTCACGAGCGAACCTGACCAAAAACTTGTAAAGAGAAAACAAGGATATCAAATATCCGCTTAGCAACTGATATCTGCCATCTTCAATTTTTCCTTAAAGAAGAGCTTGTAAATTACAAAAGAAAATAAAGACCTCTGTGGAAAATTTAGGTCGCCTTACATGACGTAGTGACTGACGATAAAATAGTTCAAATGTGGAGATAAATGAAGCCTAAAGCTCTGATACCAGAATGCCGCGTTTTGGTCCAAGATAATGATAAACCTGTTCATGTAAAGACGAAAAAAATGTGGAGAAATGAACTTCAGGATGAAAACGCTTCTTTTTTTCTCTACATTGTAGTTATAAAAAAAAATCACTGATATGTACGGTTGAGTCTAAACTGATTGCCACAAATCAGTCTCTAATATTCTGTTCTGCACGCATGTTGTTTCACAAGCGAGCAATTCGTCCTGCCGAATCTTATCTTTTGGGTTCAGTACCGCATTTTCGCTTGGCAAACACATTTATCATGAGAATCCCGCTCGGGCTAGTGGGTAACCACCACCATTTTATTAAATTGTCTCGGCAGAGCGTTAAACGCTCGAAAACAATCGACTATTCGTGTTCGGTTTCAATCAAAACAGAAAAACACTGTTTGGTCGCTTCTCCTGACTTTTTATCCTAGTGAAATTTTAAAAACAATAATTTTACGGACTACCTATACGCTTGTAGACAGAAAAATCAGAATATTCCTGACGTTTCGAGCAACGGTTAAAATACGACTTTACGCCTTCGGCAGTTTCTTTGTGAACTTAAAGACAAAACTAAACAAACCATCAGTTTTTTTGCTGCAAGTGGAAATTATAATTTCGTCAGAAGTGGACAACTATTTCTAAAATTTAGGCATTTTATATTTCAGCCAGTGGCACAGCATTTCAGTTTTCAGCTTTTAGGTTACGTATTTCATTTTCTAGTATTTTAAATTGTCTAGAGATTACTGCTTTTCCCCGTGGGCTCTAAATTTCTGATAATAATTTAATAATATCATGCTCGTACTAGTTATTATAGTCCAGTTCTGGCCCCTCTCTCTGTCACGCTCCGCTCTCGGAGAGAGAGGGTCCAGGGACATTTGTCTGCGCATGCTCGCGCTAAACCAATCAGAGCGGATCAGAGCGCAAGATGTTGATTTCACACGACTGAAAATATATTCATGGCGAGTGAGCTTGGTAACTCTCAGAAAACTTTTCAAGTAACTTGGCGCATTGGAATGTAATTTCTGTGGTATGTCTACGCTTTCGTTAGTTTTATTTCTTCGCCGACAGAAAACGAATTAAGGCAAGTTTCGAGGCAAGTTTCGAGGATAGAAAGGAGAAGGTGAGAAAGCTCATTAAATATGCCCGATGCAAATGAAGTGTTTACATACACTTCGCTCAAGAAGTAGTTTTCCCTAGGAGTTTTCGACAATATTTTGGCGCATTTCAATTTTCTTTGCCTTACTTTTGGTTCTGGAAATAAAACTGTGTGGATGTGAATTTTGCGAGTTTAGAGAGGATGGCGAATAAACAATAGATAGCTCATTAAATATGCCCGTTCGTATCCAACACCGATGGAAAACACAAGCTCTGCAGAAGCCTACGTTCGATAGCCCTTAACCTGATCCTTCATTACTGATAGCAAAGGCACAACAACTACAACTGTAGAACATTCTAAAAGTTCGTATATATTCTTCTTCTACTAACCTATTAAAGAAGCAAATGGAACTCTACCAGTCGGTAAAATTCCCGGTAAAATTCTAAAAACATTTAGGTTTTAGTTACAGCGTTACAAAAGATTGAGAAAAATGTGATCAACAACAAATACCACAAATTGGCAGTTAGTCCTCGTAATTACCCAAGCTTAAGCCTTCTCTCGGCTCTCGTATCCAGTGTTTTTTAATTGAGCACAACTCCTCTGCTCCTCTGAATGCTCTGATCTGAACTTCAAGAATTCACGCAACGCTCGCAGCATTTGTTTCTTCTCGGAATAATCTGAACTGCTAGAGGAAATCGCTCAGTGCAACGAACCAAACACGGAACAAACCCGATCGAATTCGGGAAATATTATTTTCTTTTGCTGACAGAGACAGAGAGAGGGGCCACAACAGGCCAGAACTGGACTAGGTGTACACATGCGCAGTAGCCGTTAGCTAGAAAACTGACTAACCGACGAACATGCGCAGACAAATGATCTTGGACCCTCTCTCCCCGGCGTTGCGTGACAGGAGAGGGGGACCAGAACTGGACTATAGTTATTATTGACTATAATTACAGCTTACTTACAGGTTTGGTCCAAAAATCACGCTTTTTGGACTTCTCCGATGTGCTTTAACCAGATAATGAACCTGCAAGTGAAAAAAACTGATACTGTCACTGATGCTATGTATTGACCTCACGCTCGGTCAATAACGCATATATATCTGGTAATCGGTGAATACGCGAGGTACCCTCTATCTTAGGTCCTGTCCACATAACGCCTCAGAAATTTAAACACGCAGCTCTATTTTCAAGGTTAGGGTTACCGTCCACACTGATACAATATAGAGCTTATTAAAAATGATAACATAACGAAAATGATATGATTTCTCTGCTTGAAATTTCCTCAATCACAAATCCAAAATGGCCGCTGATGATTGTTGTGTCTTCAAACTCCTCAGAGGTAGTGTGAACAGAAAACACTTGATGTGTCTTCATAGTGGAAGTTCCGTTTTCAAATGTTCCTGTCGTAGTGTTAAAGGAAAGCATTTGATTTGCTTTCAGATTTGTCCGGCGTAGTTTAGACCGAAAACATTTATCCATTTTCACAGTGAAAACT
>JAHPZR010049570.1:0-16639 GCA_019787425.1 Platygyra sinensis | reverse complement strand
AATGCAGTCAGTAATATAATGATTTTAAATCCAAGAAGCAGAGACAATTAAAAGGAAATGAACTACTATACTGTCGCTTGATGTCAACACTAACTCAACACAGCGATTTGCACTATATATTTGCATCCGTTGTTTAATAATATAACTGAGGTGAACTTTAAGGATTGCATGCTCGATGTAGAATACATGTTTTTTTAACAAGATACTACTAGCATAATGTTAAAGTATGAAAAAAGACAGTGAAGTTGCATTTACCTACCTGAACATTCGTAACATCATCTCTAACGTGGCTAATGTGAGGGTAAAAGGCAAAACAAAAAATTATGAGATAATACAAATGAAGACATGGTATGTGTTAAATTAACAGTTTGTGTTTATGCCGAGTAACACAACAACTGAAACTTTACAGACTACTGAAACTGTACAAGCGTGGTATACTGATACGACCTATAGTCTCATTGTGTGGGTCCCCTCAGTACAAGTCAACTGTATTTGACGACCATACTGCAACCCCTAACTGACAAATCAAGGCACAAACTACAATCCATGGAGAACTTTATTGACGCAATTAAACTTGTGTCTTTTGATGTGACATCACTGTCCACCAACATTCCACTTCAGTTGGCTTTACAGTGTAGCGAGACCACTATACAACAATCTACTGTTAATTTACTGTTACCGACAGAAGACATCATAGACCTACTGAACCTTTCCCTTACATAGACTTACTCAGTACAACGGTAAACACCACAAACAGTTGCATGGAACAGCAAAGGGGTCGCCTGTTTGTGTTGTAGTCGCAGAATTGTGATGCACCACCTTATTGACTAACGATACCGCTTTGGTTACACTATATATGTTAATGAACCGAACGCCAACATCCAGTTTACCAAAGAAATTGAAGAAAAAGGAAGCCTTCCTTTTCAAGACTGTTTGGCAAGCTGTGACAACAACGAACTGCGAATAAAAGTGTACAGAAAACCACGCATACTGACAGATTACTTGCCCGACTTCACACAAAGCCATGACTACCAATAATTTGACGAGATGAGCGCAACTAGTTTGTGACACACCAGACAGCTCAGGTGACGAAAACAAATACCTTGAACATGTTTTTCTCAAGAACAACTACAATATGATATTATGTAAATTCTAGGAGAATTGTAGACTCAGAAAAAAAAAACCGAGACCCAGATACAATTTGAACGCACAATCCTGCATGATCTAGTTGGAAGCTCTACCACTGAGCTACTGGAGACTCTGTGGTGAGCAAGGGTCAAATTGTGGGTATTGACTGGAACCCCATCGCGCGGGTTCAAATCCCATCTGGAGCTCGGATTTTTTCCGAGTCTACGTTTCTCCCAGAATTTACATAATATCATTATTTCTCTGTTAGTATACTCACTTAGGAGGTTGCTTAAACGCATCATGATATGCTTTAATGTGACGGCATGATGCCATTAGTGAGTTCATATGTGATGCCTTCATGTGACAGCGCAATGCTGTTAGTGAGTTCAAATGAGCCAGCACGACTAGATCACAGAGGGTCGTGGGTTCAAATCCCATCTGGTACTCGGATTTTTTCCGAGTCTACGTTTCTCTCAGAATTTACATAATAACATGCTGTTGTTATTTCTCTGTTAGTATAACAACTACAATGCTGACTTTATTAGATGAAACATTTACCGACCTTATGAAGCTGATATGCAACAAACAGGAACCCGATACCTGTTACTACAGTGACTATACCTTACATTCAGGGCACTTCTGAGACCATCTCATGGATCTCACAGCCCTATAACATCAATGTAACCCACGAACCTTCGACTACGTTACAACACTTACCGACCAACGTTAAAGACAGAGACAAACCCAACAACAGACAGGGAGCAGTTTACAAGATCAAAATTTAATGTTCCGACTGCCTGATGTCAACAACTACCGACACCTCACAAAGGACTTATCCACGACAAAAAAAGTAACGGACAAATTAAACAGACATCTAACAGACGGACTTAATTTGACTAACAATAGACGGACCTCAAACTGACCAATGACTGAGACAAACTGAACACAAGTCTTTCAGCCAATACCATCATGGCTTAACTGACCAATCGCTTTCAATGGACCAGACTTCGTGTATAACATCATCAACTGATAAACACTATTCACTTGACTGTGAAAATGACTTCTACCTGGGTTGTCAAACTACTGATACTCCTGGGTTCAAACCATTTTTTAAGGTCATTCCCCAGTATTGCATTGCGCATCCCTACTGCGCATAATTTTACACGTGATTAGTGCGCGCACTTTCTAACGTCAATATATATTCAGGAGAAATCTCAGTTTGCATTTTTCAAGTTCTGTTGTTTCTTCGTAGTACTTGTTGTTTCCAATTTCTTTGCTCTGAATATGGAACAGTTTGAGGAACAACTCAGTGTTGTTCAATTTGCATTTTGTTTGCACCATCATAACACTCAAAAACCTGAATAATTTTAAATATCCCACCAAAATCCGTCTGTGTTCACAGGCTAACCAAAATCACCTCTAACGAGATTTTGTTTCGTTCTCAGCATGCTGAGATAAATGGAAACAGATGGCTCTCAGGCATCAGCTTTGTTATTTTAGCTATAGTGGCGAAATTTGAATGTTCCGCGTGAAGCGACGAAGATAATTCATCGTTTTTGTTGTTCCAAAGCCATCATCTAAACTGTTAATATAAGTTTTATTTTCATTGTATTTTATTATTTACCTTATATTATTCTACGTAAATGACTCCGTTGGTTTGACAAAAAAACGCTATTTCTCCACGACTTCTATGTTATGCGACCGTTATTCTGGCTTTCCACCATTGCACAGGAAAGCCAACAAAGTGCTTCAAGGGGGCGTGTCCTTGCCTTTTATAGGATCGCTCTGTGTTTAAGACCTATTATATCACTTGATAACTTCAAGCGACCAGAAGTCACTGATATTCCATTCATACCTGGTGTGTCCTCACCGTATTTTAGCTTTAAGCGCTTATATTTTAAAAACGGTATGGTGAAATTTTTTCTTTTTGTAGAATTTTGATAAGCAGGATAAGATGCAACTTTTGGCAAAGTTCAAAAAAAAATCTGTACATAGGGTTTAGAGCCATTTTTACCCTGGCTATAGTTATTGGAAGCGCATTGTGAACTGTAAATGGGCAAAATTAAATATGAAATTGTAAGCCTGAGCGTATCTTGAAGAGTACATGTACAGTATTGTGTAAAAGTAATGCAAGCGAAATGCGCGAATTTCGTTCTTTGTTTCCGTGACTTTTCGATGAAAGTTCGCTCGGAAGTTCGCGTGAAATTTCACGGCATATCAAGCGATAATTCCCTTTAACAAAGGGCGATTTTTCTTCGAAGTTTCGTTCAGCTAAAGAAAATTCGTGAGCACAAACGATAATTCGCAAGGCAGTAAACGATATTTCGCAACGCATTGAACGGCAGTTAGACAGCGTTCGCGCAATTTTCTTGTAGGGACTGATACGAACAAACCGTTGTGTAACTTTGTAAATACGCGCCGATAAGCTGTTTTTAAATATGTGCCGGTTTGTAGTCATCGATCACAGACTAAGGTGATAACATTTTATCTATGACTAAATCTTACTCACCTAAAATTTGAGCAAGGTTTTCAAGCGGCTTCACTTGCTCGAGTTCAGCTCAAGCTCAGTTTCATACGCAGAGAATTACATGTAGAATGCACTTGACCGCATTATGGAGACAGTGAACTCGTTCCACAAACAAAACAAAAACATTTCCAGTCCAGTGTTCCTGAGCTGCTTAACTAAACCATGAGTAACTATGAGTAAACAGACGCAAACAATTCACGAGGGTCTTTCAATCTGAACACACGTGCGTGCTCGTGAATCCCATTAGCTGTTGTTTATTTCCATCCCAGTCCCCTCGCGGTTGTTTGCTAAAGTTACCCTAAAGCCCCCAAATCTTTTCGGGCCATTTTTAGATAATCTGTACCTAAAAACCAAGAGGTGTATACGTGTATGCCTAAAACTTCTTGTGTGAAGAGAACCTCTGCTCATATTAAGAATATGTGAATAAAACGGTGCTGTAAACATAAGGTTTCAGACTTTGCGACGTCTTTCCGGGAGCGGCTTTTCAGGACCTTCGAGAAACGGGTCTGTGACCCAAGTAGTTCGAAGGCTGGATAACACTATTCATCGGACAAAGCAGATAGTGATTTATCCGGTGGTTAGCGTTATCCACCTTTCGAACAAACCGAGACTGAGGTCACAGTTCGAGCTCTTGGTAAACTGTTTGCTTCTCGGAACAGATAATGTCCGCGGACAAACATCCTAACATATTTTCGCGCTAAATGAAGGCTGTTTTTTATGTATTCCCCAATTTTCAAAACTGCACACGTTGTGAAAAAGATTCGAAGGAAAATAAGCACAATAGCCTCCATGTGGGGCGAAAAATATGCTCGGATAATTGTCCGCAGACATTGTCTGTTCCGAGAAGCTCGCAGATTTTATAATTTAGGATTCTAACTTACAGGGATAAACAGACATGGATGACTGCAACAACAATCCGTTTCCCGAATTTATTACTAGTTTAAAATTAAAATTCTAATATCACGGCATAACGAGAAAATAACATCACAGAAAAACTAATATAGCGAGATTACGAGATACTTAAGGGAATTACGAATATTACTGTCTGAAGAGCTTTCAAACCAACTGACGGACCCTCTGATGTTTGACATTATCATTACAAATTCGAAAAGCTTAGAAATAGTCCAAGAAAATTACAAATATCATGGTTTAGAGATCTGAGATAAACTACCATCGTGTTCTCTGAAATTGTGACATTACAAGATATAATAATTAAAAATTCGAAAAGCTTTAAAAAATACTGCAAGATACCTACAAAAAGTAATATTTTGAACTTAAACTGAAAATGCTTGAATTTAGTATGACGAAGTAAAACAAAATCTTATTTCAATCTGCCCCGTTGTGCCTATTGTCTTTCCTCAAATTTTGGCACCTTTTCCCAATGCTTATCTTGCATTGATCCCACATCTTGATGCTGTCTTCCATGCTCCGGCATTGATAAGAGAAGGCTGTTAGCACTTCAGCTGAAAACAAGAAAGATAAGGTGAGTGTAAGTTTGCGCTCTATAAACATATGTTTACTGACATTGTATGGTGTCAACAAGGCCCAACTGAGTTGCTATAGCCCACTTGTTACAATATGCCATTTCCGAGTTTCCTTGTTTCTCTGTTTCAAAGAGAGTCTAAGTGACTTTGATTTGCATGAAAGTGAAACTGCTTGCAGAACTCATTTTAATATGAAAGGTTTCGCACTTAGATTCTTTTTGAAACAGAGGCACAAGAGAATTATTGGCCTGTTGGCAATTACTTAGAAACCAGTCGCAACATACAGTATTTATTATTGGAAAGGGTTTTTAAGCTTAAATTAGGCAAGTTAGAAACCAGTCTCCCGACATATAGTATTTATTACTGGAAGAGTGTGTACCCGATTTTTTACTTAGTGTTAGATAAAAATATTCGCATTTATATTGCATATGTTACATATCATTTGACCCACCTTTAATGGCAGCTATAATTTCCTGGTCCAAGGGAGTATAATCCTTTGTTCCATGGACTGTGGAACTCTGAAGAGTTTCCCTGGTGAAAAGGGAGTCCACAAGGCGAAGAGTCATAGCTGTTGGCTTGTGGGCTGCCTTCGCATGATTGTATTTTGTTCTGGCCAGCCGAACATTTCCATAGCCGCCAAGGACAACTGTATCATTTCCTGAAAAAAGGACAAAACACAAGTAATGTATAAACCAATGAAATAAAGCGTATAACCTCCCCCGCCCCTAGTACACAATGACTTGAAGTCATATCATATATCTTACGTTAATCAAGCTTTTTTCTGTTAACCAAAACAGCCCCCAAGCACACGCAATGACCTTGTATAAGGCTTATACGTTTCGTCAAATTAACTTCTTACGACGTCACTTTTAAATATATAAAAAAAAAGCTAAGCACTGCCCTACACTTCAATATAGTATTTCACTCATTCATAGAAATAGGTCAAATACTCTTTAGTAAACTAACTTTATGATTGTACCTGTTGCGTTGTGGTTGTCCATTAGCCTCTCAACTTGCGGCAAAAGCACTTCTCGGACTCGCTGCGTCGAATACCTCCACATCATATGGTCTAGGAACGACTCCAGGTAGCGGATATTCTAGTGACGATGCACTTGTTGGCAACAACGGCTGCAATTGGGGAGTCTGTGGTGCAGTTGCAGGAGCACTGTGTGGAGCAGCTGCCATCGTATCTAGAAGCCTGTCCAGCTTTGCTTCTTGTCTGGCAAACGAACACTCAAGTCGCTCCAAGATTGTCCTCGTCAGTCGGAGCTCTTCATTGACAACCTCCAGTCCCTGGAAAGTGTCGTTCTGGTTCAACTGCTACAAGAAAACATAACAGTCATATATGTAAGGATTAAAAGAAAGTAAAAACAAGTGTCAGAATGCTAGTCATAAAACTTTACTTACATGCCAAAACAAGCTGTTGAAAGTCTCTAACAAACTGTTCTCTTTCCTCTTGCCATTCTTGTAAGGTGTAGAATGTTTGTCTGTAAATGAAAATGATCCTTTGCAGTCAGAAAGCTTGATAGAAGCAACTGTCAAATTATGAAATTTGAAAGTGACTTATACCTTTGGAGGAGAAACCGATCAAAGTGGATTGTTGCATTTTTCATTCTAAAAGGAAAAATAAACAGGAGCAATTTTTAAACAACAAAAGGCTGCATTGTAAACACTCAATTAAGACAGCCCTATTACATATATTTATACCGCAGTGACTGTGACAGCATTTGTACTACATGCACTTTCTCTATGAAAAATAAAGCTAAGTCAACGACCACTTGGCTAAAATAACCAGAAAGTGGTGGTATGCTGGTGATCGGATATCAGAGTTCCACTGTGCAGCATAAGTACAGTCTTAGCTGTGAGCAGGATTCACAGCTTGCAAAGGAATGTCAAGAGTGGAGCAACCTTGACGATGTCTTACAGTATGTGCCACTTGCCGTTATTAAAGGGATATTTTATTGTTCAGAGTCAGGGGCCGTAAACCATAATATGAGCATATGAGTACACCATTTCACTTTCTTACCGGGCACAAGTATTTCAGCAATCACTAACGACTGAGAAAAGACTTGTAGAATGTGGATTTGATATCCAAGAACGTCAGAAAATATACTCGCTACCCTTCCTTGTGACCAAAGAAATCAAACTTACAATATTCCAGTACAAGATTATTCATAATTTTCTTTACACCAATTAAATTTTGTATAAATTAAAAAAGTTGAAAACCCTCATTGTCCCTTCTGTACAAATGTCGACCAAACAGTCAGTCATTTATTCGTATTAGGTCCCTGTGCTAGTTCTTTCTGGTTGGAGTTTATTAAATGGTATCAGTCTATTTCTAAAAAGACCCTAGACCTTTCCAAGAATGAAGTCATATACGGCGTACTTAATGATTGGTCTTCTTGTTCAACCCTACATCACTTTATTATCATCGGTAAGTACTTTCTTTATTGTAAAGCATTAAACAGCGGTAAATTTCAGTTTGCAGATTACATAAATCTGGTAAATGACAAAATAGAAATTGAACAACATATAGCCCTTATGTCAAACACACATAAGTTCTTAAAGAAGTAATCCGGTTCCATAAATTAATGCACACAGTACAGTGTACGTAAGCACACATTTAATTTGCTAGTCTTAAATTTGGTTTTACAGTTTTTTCAGTGCAAGTGTCTCGTGTTAGTAAGAAAATTAATATAAGGTATGTTAAGTAAGTAATACAAGCATAAGTGAGGTAATGTTATGCATTGTAAGTGATGTATAACATAACACATTGTAAACAATGTTTAAATTGTAATTTTATGCAAGGTTTTGTAAGTAAGTAATGTCGAGTGTAGCTAGTGCAGTACTGTAAGTGAGTAATGTAAAATATTTTGTTAGCTTTGCTAGAAACTCATTATTCAGCAAAGTACGTGTTGTAAGTTGTAAGCTTTGTAACGTATGTATTCTGTAATATTATTGTAATGTAATTATTAATAAAAAAAGAAAAAATAATAATAATTCGCATTTGCTAGCAGGCCAATTGCAAGTGATTGGTTTAAAAACAGTCGTGTCACTTTGTCATCAAATAAAGAAAAAACAATAGTGACTCGCTTGCACACATTTTCCCGCGCTTTATATCACCTGCAGTGTCTTTTGGGATTCATGGCTATAGTGATTACCTTGCATTGAGTTTGGCTTTGTGACACTTCATCAAAATGAATAATCACGATATGATAACATGAAACCCACCTTCACTGCAATCCCTCACCTGAACTTATACAGGTCTGTAGCATAAGTTGGCAGTCGTGGAATTCTTGCATTTGCAGTGACTGATCCATCGTCAATATCTGCGATAATTATGCTTGATAACTGGGTGAAGCAAAATATTAAACTCCCTGTAAAGCACTGGTACAACACTGTCATAAACAGAATACTGCCCGCATCAAGGTGAGAAATGTCAAAGCTGAAAATTATTACCAAAAAATGTGAACAAAACACTAGAGAAATGGCAACCATCAGATGCATTGGAGAACTACATGTACCTAGTAGAAAGCTTAAATTTTGGTACAATGTATGTTCGTTTTAAGAGTGGGACAAAAAAGGAGTGCCCTGAAGAAATAAAGTTTACTGTACATAATTTTTATCATAATTTTAAGTTCACTTCTAGCTGCGTCAGTCACACAAAGCTCTGTTATGGGTCAAATCTCAGTGTTGAGCAAAAAACAATCGTCGGAAACGTGAATTTAGCAAGCAATCGTGACTATAATCATGGTGCTATTATAAAGATTTATATGGAATAAACAAGGTTATTATGGTTTATTCTTCAGCCAGTTATCTAAAAGAGAGACTCCGTAAGGTCAACATTAGTCGACCTTTTATAAACGTAATCAGTTGTTTCATGGCATTCAGCCTTGAGTCTTCCATTTCCTTTCTAACGTTAATATTCAGGTGAAATCTCAGTTTGCCATTTTTCAAGTTCTGTTGTTTCTTCGTAGTACTTGTTGTTTCCAATTTCTTTGCTCTGAATATGGAACAGTTTGAGGAATAACTCAGTGTTGTTCAATTTGCATTTTGTTTGGCACCATCATAACGCTCATAAACCTAGTGAATAATTTTAATTATAACCCACACCATTAATTTTTGAGTGATTTTATTGGCTATTTTACGTCACGTGGTATAAATCTCCGGACAGGTATCACGCAATAACCCCCGTCCGAGTCGATATTTGTCCTCCGATTGTTTCTACGTAAATTTAAACCGATTCATTTTACAAAATAAAGATTTAATACAATGTGATAACTAACTATAAAATAAACCAACCGTTCACGTCCGACTTTAGCGTGGAGGAAGGAGAGAAAAACTCCAGTCGCACTTGAAATCATGGAGCCGGCAGAATTGTCAACCATTGAAACCTTTTTTACGCAGAAGCCAGACTTGAAGTCAGTGGAAAGAAAACCATACAGTCGCAACGCTGTGAAAGCCAATTCGTTCCGGGCTGGACAGATTTTTTTTCTGGTTCCCTTCAAAGAAAGCCGTTTTCCATTATTCGGGATAAGTATTCAAGCCGGTAAACGAAGCTCTAGATCCATCATTGAAAGATCTTCCGCGACAGGGATTGATTTCTTTCACAAAGCACAAGCGTCCAATTTCCAGCGAAGACCTTGAAGTCCTCTATGCAGCAATTCAGCCTGGTCTGAATGCTCCAGAATATTGCAGATTCGGCATGGCGTAACACCATTCTCTACTTCGGAAAAAGAGGCCGTGAAAACAAACGCGAGATGAAACCCGGTAACCTTTAGCTCAAAACAACAACAACCGGCTGAAGTACTTCATCTCAAGCGAGTTGAGAGCGACGAAAAATCAGTCCACCTTCAAGTGCTACAGATTTTACACATTCTGTGTTTCACAGATGTAAATTCTGAGACCGAAACACATTTCTTTCTAGTCAAGTTTTTGAACAGTACGTCGGAATATATGAACCAAAAGCGCCAAGTTTTCGAGTTTTTGATCCAAGAGGCGTTACGCGAATTAATTTCACATGACAGCTTGTCAAATTTGGTCCAATCACAGTGGAAATAAAGTTAGTTAAACCAATCAAATTTACTTTGCTCCCTCACGTCAATCACGCGTTTTCGCCATCAGATCACCAGTGGCTTTTTTAACATGTTTACGAGCGGTTTATTGCGAGATGAAAATTAATGGGAGGGTTATAAAATAAATAAACCCCTTTCTGGCTTGCTGGTATGTCGGCTGATAATGTCCTTGGCTGAGAGATTGTCCTCAAAATTTCACATTTGCCCTCGAAGCTTCGCTTCTCGGCCAAATGTTCATTTTTCGGACAATCTCTCAGCCGCGGACATTATCAGCCGACATACCAGCCGCCAGAAGGGGTTTATTTACTAAATATCCCATCAAAATCCGTCTGTGTTCACAGGCTAACCAAAATCACCTCTTACGAGATTTCGTTTTGTTCTCAGCATGCTGAGATAAATGGAAACAGATGGCTCTCAGGCATCAGCTTTGTTATTTTAGCTATAGTGGCGAAATTTGAATGTTCTGTGTGAAGCAACGAAGATAATTCATCGTTTTTGTTGTTCCAAAGCCGTCATCTAAACTGTTAATATAAGTTTTTATTTTCACTGTATTTTTTATTATTTACCTTATATCATTCTACGTAAATGACTCCGTTGGTTTGACAAAAAAACGCTATTTCTCCACGACTTCTATGTTATGCGACCGTTATTCTGGCTTTCCACCATTACACAGGAAAGCCAACAAAGTGCTTCAAGGGGGCGTGTCCTTGCCTTTTATAGGATCGCACTGTGTTTAAGACCTATTATTTCACTTGATAACTTCAAGCGACCAGAAGTCACTGATATTCCATTCAAACCTGGTGTGTCCCCACCATGCAATCATGAACAACAAGGCCATATCATCTTGGACAAAAAATTATTGTTCTTTTCTTTTCTCTCCAATATGTTTTAAATAGTTAATGTACATGTTTTGCATCAAGTACGATTCTCTAAACTGACCAGTTCACTTTTTTCATGAGTTTGTAGCTAAAGGTAATTATATGCATACATGTAGTTATTGATTGAAGTAATTATACAGTACTGCGAAGCTTGGAAACTCACAAAAACAGAAGCAAAGAAGCTGGACGCTTTCCAATACAAATGCATGAAACGCATACTGAGAATAAGATGGCCACGGACCATCTCACACCAACAAATCCAGGAGACTACAGGAGTGAACAGAGCAAGTGATGAGATCAGACGCTGAAGATGGAATTAGATCGGGCATATAATGAGGAAGAACAGAGAGGAGCACTGCGTTACAGCTTTGGAGTGGAGGACAGAGGGGAGGAGGAGACCAGGCTAACCAAAAACAACACGGAGGAGTATGGTTGAAGATGAAAGACGAGTAGCTGGGTGGCAATCATGGATGACTGTCAGAGCTTAAGAGTGACTTTCTATAAATACTACGGATAGGTGTGCAAAATGCAAAAATCGAATTCCCTCAAACTTTTTCACAAGAAAGCCCTCTGGAAACTATTTAAGAAAATACAACTTTCAGTTCGTTTGGATTTATATTTTTCAAGAAAAGCGATTTTTTAATTTTCACCCTCGGAGAAGCCCTCGAACCACTGAAAAATGTGCTTCGTATTTGCGACTCGTGTGAGAAAACTAAAACAAATATCAAAACTATTTCGATATTACACAATTCAATGACCCTTCCTTTACATAGTACCGTTATTAGAATTCGAAAAGATTCAAACCTGAATTTTTTAAAAAATTTCAAATTTACCCTCCCAAACACCATCATCAGAAAGCTCGATTTTGGCAAATTTCAACGGCAAAATTCTCTACCTGGTACATGGATTCGCTGTAAAGGTGGTGAAATAAAGTTATTTTTTGCTTTTTATTTCCTTTATTTTATGACCAACAATGGCAAATCCATTTAAGTTGGGAAGTTATGATTCAATTTTCTACCCATTTCTCTTGACTCGTTATTACTTTTCTCTCGCAGAAACCAGAGTTATTAACATGGAACTTCATTATCTGTTTCTTTACTTCTCTTTGGATGATATTCTTCTTCTAATAAGCTGTATTCTGACTCAACAACGGATTGTCTTCCTCTCATCATCATATTCCCTCCTCACTCCTATCATCGAGGTTTGTGTTATTTCTTTATCTCTTTAAACCTTGTTACCGATACCACAGGGAACCCACCTGCTTTGCACTGTCTGTACAGATATGTACATACCAAACAAAAAACATGTGACCGAAGCCCCTACATGAACGTTGAATTTGACATATAGGTTATTGACCAAGTGTGAGGTCAAGATGGCTGGATATTTGCCAAGTTCTTTTTTTTTTTTTTCGTGTTCATGGACCGAGACAGAGCCAAGGTCCATTAACTCGCAAAGAAAGAACGAGGCCAATATCCAGCCATCTTGACCAAACAAGCTTGGTCAATAAAGGATTTATTATATGGCTTTCCGGGAAATTTTTCCTGTGGGACTTGGCAAATAGAGTGGGCAAGATCTAGCTCCATCTTGCTCGCTCGGGTAGCCAATCACTGTGCAGAATTTGATTCATCTTTCTCGCTTGTGGAGCTAGCCATATAATGAAAGCGCTTAGTGTACACAAGTTTGGAGATAATTATTTTGTCTGTGAGACACTATAATTACTAGTTAAGAACAAGAGTGATAAGAATTTTATAGAATGTTGTATCTTATGCACAGTGGGTGATAATGCAAATACGATTTTCTCTTAAGAAGAACAGTCCCTGGGATGCACTAGTTATTCCCATCTTACCTGTACAGAACTTTTTTCCTTCATTGATAGAGTTTGTTCACCTTCATTCAACCATTTTCATGGAGTTGGACATATGTACCAATACTTCCAAGGTAAGACTTATTGATTAATGGGGAATCTTGTTCCATTTGTGGTCTGTGACTAATTTACTTGCATATACGAAAGTTACAAACATTGAGAGCACCAAGCTAGACTAAGATATCTTTGCACAAAGTTTTGAAGAGAGGGCAAAATGTACTCATGCAGCTTTTAAGCAATTTTTTCTACGACCGAGTGATCACAGTGTTTCAAAAAAGTGTAATACCCTGAGTGCCAGTTGACTGCTTATTAATAAATAGTAATATTTAACAAAACAAGGCCATTTAATTCTGAAGTCTCCATTGTTGTAAATTGTACATCTTTGGGTTATAGTTATATGGCCACGATAGTGCTCCTTTTATTGTCCACTTAATACAAATATCACCCTGAAGAGAAAAAAATTCGGTAAGAAATAAATTTTAGGTAGAAAATCACACAATTAAATGTTTCATTTATTTAATTACATGTAAGGTGGTGAATCATTACAAAGAGAATCCCTGCCACTGCAAGTTGTGTTACTGGAAAAACTCAGTATCCTTAGTCTACCCTCACCAGCCTAAAAATAAGTGCTATGCAGCCATTCAGAAGCCGGATTCCTCAAACTGCTCTAAAATTTCATTCAAAATCTTCTGCCCAGCCTCTTACTCATAGACTGCACTACAGGTAGTCCCTCTTTCCCTTAGTCTGGTGTCCTTGACACAAAAGAAAACTGCAAGAAAAAATAGCCATGTGAAATCCTTGGGAAAAGACACATGCCTCAGAATTTTCTGCAGTCATTTTTTTCTCGCAGTTTTCATTCGTGTCAAGCATGCCGAACTAAGCAAAAGAAGGACTAAGTACTCATAGTCTAATTACTGGCACAATTTGTGCATGAAAGTTAAGTAGCTGTCTTAGCTTGTAGTTTTCTGTTTAAAATTTGCATTGAGCTCTGCATGCCCTTCACGAGCAATGCTGAGGCAGTGTCCAAGAGAAATCCCAGAGAAAGTTGAAAACATAGCTTTATTTCTACGGTTAGGCCCTATCGTCCACTGACTAATACTTCACAAAAATGGAGCTTTTTGAAAATGCTCCTTAAACTGGAGGCATTTGAAAACGCCAGCTATTTGTTTTAACTCAAAGCTGTATATTCTAGATTTGTGTGGAAGTAATGCAACTATAATAGTTAAACAGATTTTTAACTGTTGTTGTTAACCTTGCAGTGCACTTCTGGATCTGGTTGAAGCACCCGGTGCATTTATTATGGGATGTCACTCAAGGCACAAGAGTCAGATACAACGAGTGGTTATGGAAATGGATGAGGTAAGACATCGCTTTTTATCTCTTGGGCTTGTCACATTTCCATGCCTGGTGCGTCAATGTAAGGACTGATGAATAGTACAGTTAAACTTCTTGTACACTTTGGGACCAAAGACCTGTCGCCTGCATGCTTATGGGTTATTTTAAGCATACAAAGGAGTGTACTGTTGAATGTCTAGCAGTTGACACTTGTTTTTACTTCCTTTTAATCCTTACATGTTCTTTTCAAGGGACGCTCAGGCTTACAATTTCATATTATTAATTTTGCCCATTTACAGTTCACAATGCGCTTCCAGTAACTTAGCCGGAGTAAAAATGGCTCTGAACCCCATGTACAGAATTTTTTTGAACTTTGCCAAAAGTTGCATCTTATTCTGCTTATCAAAATTCTAGAATAAGAAAAAATTCACCGTACCATTTTTAAAATAATTATGAGCGCTTAAAGCTAAAATTAAGGGTGTTTTAGCAGGTCATAGTGTTGCTATGGTAACATGTTGTGTCACAAAAATAATACCAACATGTTCACCAGTGATTGGGCAGTTTTTTGATCCCATGATTGTAGCATCAACTGATAAAGAGTGGAAATTACACGTATGACCCATCAAAATCTAAGTCTTGGAATGTGCTGGAAACTGTTGTGAGCCACCTTAATCAGGCTTTAACAACTCAGCCCTGAGATATAATACTGGGATTAAAAAATAAATGAAATACAAACAAAAGAACTGTGTTAAACAGCATTAAATTTCCCAGTATACCCATTTATACATATGTACACCTAGGTGGAGAGAGACACTGTGATAATAAAGTGTCTTGCCCAAGAACACAAGATCGGCTAAATAATGTCCCCGGACAGAACTCAAACCCAGACCGCTCAATCCGGACACGAGCATAGTAACCGTGAGACCACTGCACCTCTACATACAGCTGTGAACAGAAACTGCAATAACAAGTGTACTATTTGATGAAGAGAGATTAAATTAATTTTTGACATGAACAGAAATGTGTGCTTGTTGTGGCTCTATTAATCTCTCTATCTCTATATCTCTTTGTGCCATAAGGCTTTGACATTCTCTTTCCATCCACTTTGGTTTGCTGCTTAAGCTCTGACAGTCATCCATGATTGCCACCCAGCTACTCGTCTTTCATCTTCAACCATACTCCTCCGTGTTGTTTTTGGTTAGCCTGGTCTCCTCCTCCCCTCTGTCCTCCACTCCAAAGCTGTAATGCAGTGCTCCTCTCTGTTCTTCCTCATTATATGCCCGATCTAATTCCATCTTCAGCGTCTGATCTCATCACTTGCTCTGTTCACTCCTGTAGTCTCCTGGATTTGTTGGTGTGAGATGGTCCGTGGCCATCTTATTCTCAGTATGCGTTTCATGCATTTGTATTGGAAAGTGTCCAGCTTCTTTGCTTCTGTTTTTGTGAGTTTCCAAGCTTCGCAGTACTGTATAATTACTTCATCAATAACTACATGTATGCATATAATTACCTTTAGCTACAAACTCATGAAAAAAGTGAACTGGTCAGTTTAGAGAATCGTACTTGATGCAAAACATGTACATTAACTATTTAAAACATATTGGAGAGAAAAGAAAAGAACAATAATTTTTTGTCCAAGAAGATATGGCCTTGTTGTTCATGATTGCATGGTGGGGACACACCAGGTTTGAATGGAATATCAGTGACTTCTGGTCGCTTGAAGTTATCAAGTGAAATAATAGGTCTTAAACACAGTGCGATCCTATAAAAGGCAAGGACACGCCCCCTTTGTTGGCACTTTGTTGGCTTTCCTGTGTAATGGTGGAAAGCCAGAATAACGGTTGCATAACATAGAAGTCGTGGAGAAATAGCGTTTTTTTGCCAAACCAACGGAGTCATTTACGTAGAATGATATAAGGTAAATAATAAAAATACAGTGAAAATAAAACTTATACTAACAGTTTAGGTGACGGCTTTGGAACAACAAAAACGCTGAATTATCTTCGTCGCTTCACACAGAACATTCAAATTTCGCCACTATAGCTAAAATAACAAAGCTGATGCCTGAGAGCCATCTGTTTCCATTTATCTCAGCATGCTGAGAACAAAACGAAATCTCGTAAGAGGTGATTTTGGTTAGCCTGTGAACACAGATGGATTTTGGTAGGATATTTAAAATTATTCACTAGGTTTATGAGCGTTATGATGGTGCAAACAAAATGCAAATTGAACAACACTGAGTTATTCCTCAAACTGTTCCATATTCAGAGCAAAGAAATTGGAAACAACAAGTACTACGAAGAAACAACAGAACTTGAAAAATGGCAAACTGAGATTTCACCTGAATA
>JAHPZR010049565.1:15000-25534 GCA_019787425.1 Platygyra sinensis | reverse complement strand
GAAGCGTTATTTGAAAGAAAAAAATGGCGACGAGGCGTTGAATCCAGTTGATGCTCTTGATGAAAGGTACGGGAAATTAAGCACGTTGTTTTTGCTTGTTTGGTATCATTTATTTCGGGAACAGTTTCACTTTTTATTCATGCTCTTGTTGGTGGATTAATTACAATAGGTTCGGCATTTTTAGGCGTGCCTTAGATGCAGAGAAGAAGGATGCTACCAAAGAAGGCCTCCATGTCCAGCGCCAAAAGGAGGAGAAAGAGTTTGTCACCGCCGAGGAAGAAAGAAAATTCTGAGAGATGAACTTATTGGTAGCGAGCTCAGCTGAGTCATTGTATGCAGTGTATTTTTACAGTGCATTTTTACAATTAACTTCTTTACTTAAGGCTGCGTTCCACGTGGGAACTTTCCAGAATTGTAATCAATAACTTTTCGAAGTACAGTAGTGAATAATTGATTGCATGGTAATTGAGGTTGCTAATTAAAATTCAAGTGTCTTGATAAGTGTTTTCATCAGTTTTTGAACCAACTGGAGTAATCTTGATCTAGATCTTCATTGGGTATCAAGATACATGCACCTGACCAAAATGGGGCACTCCGATTGGCTTATAACCGTATGAATAATTAATGAGTTTGAGAAATACATTTCAAAACTTTAATAGGAGTTTGAATAAGAGACGGATGTCCCCTCGGCACAAACAATAACTGAATTAACGGCAGAGAAAAGTTTAGACAAACGACAAACGACAAGAAAAGGCCCCAACATAAGCTAGGTAGCCTAACAAACAGATGGTCAAAAGTGCCGGCAGACGCTCGCTGTCCAAGTAGCAAAAAGCAGTTTAAAGCAGCAACGGCAACAACGTCGATTGAAAAACGACTTAATATATATTCAACCTATGAATCTCGCGAGAATTTAGATTCATTTAGTTTGTCTATACTGTCAGAAATATCCCAAACTGAATATGTGCGACAGCGTCAAATTTCGAAAAATAACTTTAAAAATCGGCCTTGGAATATGCAGAACGTGGTTATTTCACGTTGTTTTTTTGTGACCTTTTGTACACAACGGCAAAAACTTAAATGAACAAAAAACTATAACGCACGCTTACACAGCCATTGCACTCGTTGCCGTTGCCGTTGCCGTTGCCGTTGCCGTTAAACTTTGCTTAACTCAAACTCCCTGAAACCCAATAAACGGCCAAATAATGAACAGCTAAACAAGCTAGCCGAACAAAAAGACGGCCGAGAGTGCAGAGAACATCTCTGCTATGAAACGAAATCAAAATATATACAATGAGGTTCCCGCTATTTGGTCTCCTGTAGTCTGGAGAAAGTAGGGAGCTTAAGCACGCGCGTTTTTGAGACGCGGACGGCAACCGGAAGTGAGCTATTTTCACTTTTAACTTGCCCTCACATAACCACAGTCACATTGCTAAGTATCTTTTCTCCATTAGAGATGAGTAGTATAAAAATCTGGAAGACAATACGGTCCTAGCACGCAAAATTTTTCCTTCCGGTTGCCGTCCGCGTGTCAAAAACGTGCGTGCTTAAGCTCCCTACTGCTTCGGCTGTCCACGCATTCTCAGAAAAACTGGGTACAATGCCTAAAAATAACTTTAGAGGGATTACTACTTAGAGGACCTATATTGGGGATTCACTCTCTAACCTTGATAATCTCTTGCTCTAATTTAATACATGTATAGTTTGGAGAAAATACGACAAAAATGAACTTGCTTAACTTCATCTTTACCTGACTGTTTGATCCATTTACTAGCACTTGTGCCTGTGTCCAATCAGATCCCTGCTCTCCCGTTATTTCAAAGATAACGTTGCTGTCAACAGACAAACGAAGCTTGCCAATGGCCGCTCCGTGCATGTGGTAAAAGAACGAAAGACAAAAGGTAGCAGAAAAAAGCGGAGAAACTAACTCAGCTCGGTCGCTATTTTTTCTGGGATAGTCGGCCTCAGTGTAAACGTACTTCCCTGTTAAAAGCAATTACATAAAAATCATTCTTATATTCGGTGATTTTTTTCCAGTATTATTGACTTTTTAAACCGAAACTTCATTAACCACAATACATGTGATATAATGGTAAATTCCGAGAAATATCTACATGTTCAATGTGCAATTGCAAACTTATGACTTACGATGGTTGTAATTCCAACCGATTTATTTCTCATTCCTTTGCATTTGTGTGATTTAGAATAATGCGCAAAATTGTGACAGAGCCGGATAGAACATGTGCGTTTTATTACTCCAAAAGGAATAAATTTGTAAGATTAGTGTCGGGAACAACCCTAACATTGCTCTTTCAAAGGTCTACGTAAAGATAAATACTAAGTTTAAATAGTTAGTTCCTGCACTGTATTGCAATATTCGTTTCTTTCAATGTAGCTGACATATGAGAATGACTTCAAGACAAATATTCCTTGTAGCTCATCGTTGTTAGGGTATTAATATTAAAAGTGCTCTTTTAAAGTAAATCAGCCTGTAAGCTTGTGTTCAAAAATGGTTTTAACGTTGAAAGTTCTATCCACCTTGGCCTGTGGTGTGATCTCCTTGACTTGGTCCAGTGTCATCTGATGGAGTCTGCCCAGACCGCAGAGACCAATCAAAATCGTCTTTTAAAGACTGCTGCCAGCTGCACAAGTCAGAGTCAAACGTGCATCCAATTCCTTGAAAAGAAAATTTAGCAAACAGGAATGGCCTGCTTATTGTGTTTAAATGTTACTGAACAGTAGTGTCATACTTACGCAAGCCAATCACGTGCACTTTAATGGCTTGCTTCATAGTGTCTACCGCAGTTAAAAGCACCACGAACTTTGTCGTCCAAAAGAAGACTTTTTTAAAATTGAAATTCGTCGTTTTTTTGCGATTAATTTGTCAGTGGACCTCGTGTCGTACAATTCAGGGAGTTATCGAGCTTCTAATTGAAATCCGGGTCCGTCCGGCGATTTTGAAATTTATTAAATCCATTTTGAAATCACTGGTTATCCTTGCAATGTGATTGACTCTCAGCGGTGCGATTTATTCACGAACAATCTTTTGCTCTAAATCGCATCTTTTTCTCAGCCAATGAGAATAGGACAGTAAAACAAAACAACCAATCAGATTTTAAGGCTTTTTTAAACTAATCAATCACATTCCAGGAAATTGAAAGACAAAAAAGCCATTGTTTGGCAAAATTGGCTATTAAATTATGTGATTTCAATATGGATCTAATAAAGTGGCAATTGAACTTTGGGTCGTGCAATTTTGGTCTGAAATCATGCTGCCGCTCGTTCGATTTTGAAATCACGCGTATGATTTCAGACCAAATTGCACTCCACTCAGTTCAGTTACCATTATTAATCGCCACTAAATTAATCACCAGGTCCAATCACTATTGCTTGTCTGCGAGCGAACACGTGGGTCAGTATCCAACTTCAACTTTTTGTAATTTGATATCTTTATTGGATACTTACACAATTTGCACGTCAATTACTAGCGCTTTAATGGCTTCCTTCTAAATGCTTTCCACAGTTTTTTAAGTTATGAACAGCGCTGTTTTTAAACTAAAAATTGGTTATTGATAAGATTAATTAGTAATTGGACTTCTTGTCGCACATTTTAAAGAGTATTCGTGTTCTTAATTCAAATCGGCCTCGCGATTTGCGGTTGCCAGATTTTAAAATAACTTGCTCAAATACTGCCTGAATTGCACTTCACTTGGTCCAATCTGGAAACACACTGCTGGCATTGTTAGGCAAGCATAATTAACGTTTCTCAAATATCTATCGATCTGTTTTCAAACTGCTTTCAAAATGAAAGGCAAAAATAAAAAAAAATAGCCTGAAAATTACAACGCCCGGGAGTGACTTCAATCACTTAAACGAACACCAACAAAGCTTTCCTGTCTTCAAAACATATCTTCAACGCACGTTTCGGTATTATTTGAAACAGTCCCCGAAATAGAGTGTCCGGCATCTGTCATGGGCGGGCATTATTTGACATGTTATTGCGATCTACTCGGGATCAAACATACATAATTTCACTGAACTCTGCTTGCCATGCAGTTGATTGAAAGACTGACAGGAAAACTGTGCTGAGACAACTTAATGAGATATTGAGTTAGGCAAGCATAATTAACGTTTCTGAAAAATCTATTGATCTGTTTTTCAACTTTCAAAATGAAAAGGCATTAAAAATTAAAAAAATGCCTGAAAATCACAACGGGAGTGACTTTAATCGCTTAAAAGAAAACCAACAAAGCTTTCTTGTCTTCAAAACATATCTTCAACTCACATTTCGGTATCATTCAAAGCAGTCCCCGAAATAGTGTCGATCTGTCAGTCCATGTGCTATTATTATACAAGTGGTAATATTTGACATGTTATTGCGATTTACTCGAGAGCAAACATACATAATTTTTAACTCAGCTTGCCATGCAGTTGATTGACGACTAACAAGAAAAACTGTAGTGAGTTCTTTGGGGCTCTACACAATCTTTTCAATCGACAAAATTTAGTCAGCTTCCCGCAAATCTTACCGTAGAAGCTAGCATAATTTGACCAATTATTGACAACTTTCGGACAACTTTAGCGGCTCATGCAGATAAAATTCAATGCTGGCGTGGCATCTAAAGTGCTTCATTGCACGATTTAACATAACAGCTGTATCTTTTGTTAGGAAATTAAATCATGTGACGTAGGAAAAGAGATAATTATTAATCCTAAAATAAGTCAAATACAGGGAGATAACTAAACGACATCTTTTTTCCTAGATGAAACTGCCTGCATGAATACACAATGTAAGGGTTGAATTCGATATAATTTATATCCTTATATATTCACCAATATCTCAAATGCCTGGGTATAGACCTTTGACACGAAGCAAAGCTTGGTATTTGGAACAAGTGAACTGAGATATTTTGGGGTCAGTATAAGGTTGAACGTTGTTAATCCTCGGTAATGCATGTGAATTGTTGTTACACGTTCTTACTGAGGTATGTCGTTAAAATATCCCACAAATCCTTGGACGTCAAGGTTGAACACTTCATAGCTCCGCAATACTTGATTGTTTAAACAAAGTTATCACAATGTAAAAGCACAGTCCTTAGTCTCTTTTCTTGACAGCTTAGTACAGCGGCCAAAGATAAAGAAAGCTATCGAATTCAAAGAAAGCAAAACTTCTGGAAACGACACCAAATAAAATCGAACCGATCCCTTTGTAATATAATTTCGGATTTATAGTATCGAATTTATAATAAAGAGGCTTTTTTATCAGATTTGATGGCCTCAAAACATTAATCTTAGAGGACTATCTATATTCACTTCATATCATGCAAATTGAACGATTTTTTTGGATCTCCTGATATGCCCGAGATTCATCCCTCGTCTCCGATTTAATTTCGATAAGGATCAAGAAAGTCATGGAAGATTTTTCAAGTAGTTTATGCAAACCATTCATATAGAAGAAAACGGAATGCTCGCCTACTGTTGCACTGTTTCAGTTGTTACAAATACTAAATGCTATTTACCTTCCAGTGAGTTCGCAGACAGTACATGCGGACCGGCTTTCCATAGAAGACACAGGCAGATCCAGTTAATAGAGTACCAACCCATTCTACGCTAAGACAAAATATCGTTCCTGGCCCAAACTGTGTGACTTTGAAGCTAAAATCAGTAGTAAAATAGATATGATGTTATTGTGAGTGCATGAATCACCATGAACACGTAAGATCAATTTTGATGACATTTCTTACAAGAGACTCTTTGCGAAGTAAAATGAAAGTTCCACATCGTTTCATAATGTTTAAACTAGTGCTTATTATCCGTGCCGCTGAAATCTTTTCTCCACGGTGTCCGTCGCCATGTGTTCATATGAAATAATAATAAACTTGGTTTCCTGGTTTACTCATTTGCATCCTGCCTTTCGTTTGATTAAAAAAAGCGGAATACAGAAGTCATTAAATACAGCTACTTAAAGAAATATTCTGATTTTACCAAGCGTTGAAATCAACTTAGGTATAAGCCATGCCTAGCAGGAGCAACTTAAGTGTTTTCAAATAGATACCAGCATTAAAACTGATTTTAATACTTACACAATACACGAATATGCAAATATGTCAAGATAGAAAGACTCAAATCGAATGCACCTGCTTAAGTAAGGAAGAGTACGTGTATTACACCAAATATTATTATTTTATTTTCCCTCCTTCCTATTTAACCTCGTACATGACACATCAGCATCTGCCACTGGAGCGGATAAAAAACCAAATTACTTTTATTCACAAACTTTTCTCATTAACTTTACTCTTGTGTGTGTGTGTTTTTTTTTTTTTTGGGGGGGGGGGGATGGTTTGTTACCCTTAATCTTGTTATTATATTGCTTCAGTAACATAGTTCTCTTCATGCAAAAAACTGCGCATTCATATTAACAGCAAGTTTTATCGTGGATTGTCTAACTCTTGGAATAACGTATAAATGACCCTTACAATTTTTAAACGATATCTAGTTGGAAATAATGGAGGACACTGATAATATCAATTCAAGATAAATATTGATCTAATGAAAATATTCGCTACAACAGTTTCTTTGACAAAATGATCTGATAACACGTTTGATTACCAGGCTTTAATGTTCTGTCTTTCGGCTTATTTTGAACTGAAGTGTTTTGATTGTGAACTAAGAGTATTGGCTACGTCATGGTGAACTGTACTCACACAAAAACAAGTCAAACCTGTAAAGCGAATGGCAGATGCTAACAGCCTGTAAGAAAGCCTGCTAGAACCGCAATTCTGTATTTTCCATGCTCTGTTTCTCTCGAGCTATACTGAGAAACACGAGTGGAGGTTTAAAAGAACAGCAGAATGCTTTCTTGACACTATCCCGCTTCCATAGAAACACAATGAAAACGATACCTCAAAAAAATAATCATTAGTATTCACAGACAGACCGTCCTCTGTTGGAGCGCTGTGCAGTTATAAATCTGACCACTCGACTTATATGGATTTAAAATGATGTAAACGATTCAAACATGGTAAAAAACAAATTCAAATCTAAATCGAATCACGTGTCATTCCGCTTTTCTGTAGATTGTGTTTCCCCTTATGAGTTTCAATTTTTAGTAAATGCACTCGAGAAATTACCCGGGACTATGTTTCTATCATTTCTATCCAGGTATCTGTGTACAAAAATGATGCAGGCTTAGAACCATGCCGGGTATACATTGTACAACAGCTTAATTCTAATTGGCCATTTCTGAGTTCCCTTGTGCCCATGTTTCAAAACGAGTCCAACTGCGAAACTATTCTTATGAAAATGGATTCTGCATGCAGCTTCATTTTCATGCAAATCAAAGTCATTTTCATAAAATGGTTTCGCACTTAGACTCGCTTTGAAAAAGAGGCACAAGGGAACTCGGAAATGGCCTATTATAGTTGATAAAGTGCCCTTCAAACTTTCAAGCAGAAGGAGCTGATTTTTTTTGTCCGAGCTCTGTTTACGTACAATCAATTCATCCCAACAAAATGGACAAAGAGTAGAATTAAATCATTAAAAGTCAAGATGGTCCACAATAAGGTTCTCAGATTTCGTTTTCCCGCACATTTCTTGCTGTTAATCCCGTCATCCCGCCCTTTATTGTCTGGAAATCCCGGTCCCGTCTACTTTTCAAAGACGTTTCTCCGTTAATTATTAATTTGTTAAATTAACAATCTATTGCGTAATTAACATAGAAACTTTTTTTAAAAAATCATATAGAAATTGCACAAAGATCACAAAAAGATTCAAGAAAATGCACAAATGATTGTGACTTTTCTTTCTGTAAACAGTCACTTTACCGTTTTCTTTCTTTTGTCCACGTATCAGTCAAAGAAGAAGATTTTTCATTTCCATATTCAAGACATCGTTATCAAATTTATAATGTCGTAGTTTTCTTTCGGCAAATCACTATCATCACCATCCGGTGTGGCTATCCTGGCTAAAACAAGCCAAGTACTTTGGGAAAGGCAAAAGATTAGAAAAACTAGAAAGGATCTGGGTGTTAAAATTGCAGAAACAGCCTTCCAAAATGTCGGAAATGGAAAGATGTCATTGATGTCAGAGACCAAGACCTCATACAATCTCATGATACTAACTTAGAACCTGAGACAATGTGAGAGGATACAGAGCCGTTGCTATTCATTACTTAAAACCTGACACAGCTATACGCACAGTAGGTTCGTTTCTGCCAGCTTGCGCGGTTCACGTAAGAATCAAAGTCCCATATCCCGCTCTCTTCCCCAGGCGAATCCCGCATCCAACCCCATAAAAACATGAAATCCCGCGCCCGCTCGTAATCATGTGTAATTCCCGCTTCCCGCCCCAGTTTTCAGCTCACTCAAATCCGGAATGTCACGGCGAAAAAAATGCCAAATCCCGCATCCCGCAAAACCTATTGGGGACCCTCAGTTATGATTACTTCTAGTGCTGGCTAAGGAAAAGCATGGAGAATCAACTTACAATACAAAAACAAGAGGAAGGAAATACCAGAATGTGGAATAACTTCTTTGCCCGGCAAATAGAGCGCGGCGAATGCCAAGCACCAGTATGCTTGGTCGCGTGTCTTGTGAGGGAGTTTGACATATCAATTATAATGACAAAATTCAGGGAAAAGAGTTGTGGGAAAACACAATATCCATAATGTTTTTAGTGCAGTGTTGAAAATTATGAATTAGTGTCAGTAATGTAAATTAACATGTTAACCTAGGATTGTAATATCACGTTTTTTTTCACTTACCATCACTTAAACAAAGCAGCATTTTAGCACCGCTACATGAAACATACTGGTTTGCAGACCAATTCCCAAACTAACCTCGGAAAACTACAACCTTTGACAATGAACAACAAGGCTGACTAATAAATGATCGTTTCCTTAGAAACCACTGTTTCTCTGCGGTAAATATTTAATTCAAGACAATTTGTAGAATCCCCTGAAAAATGATAAACGCTTACTAATTGCAAGCAAACGCGCTGGAAAAATAAAAATGCCTGATCGCAGGTTAGATAAAAGTTAGTGTTCGTTTACTTCCAACATTAAGATGCGACTTGACGGCAAAAGAGGTGACAGTAAAACAGCTGAAATTTCACGATGCATAATTTTGTAGTAATGGATGATCCTGTATTGGTCTTTCTCCTTGAGGCCCGACATCTGGGTTTTTTCAAGTGTTAGAGCACTGCGAAGAAAGTACATGTGCCCTGTTCTATTGTATGTTATATGTTACAAATAAATCCACAGAACTGAGATGTGTGAGGTGGGTATTCAGACAAAAAGACTGGTTAAAATAAGGTGTATAAGAGCTTTAATAGCTTTGTCGGCTGTTTTGGCACTGACATGATTTCAAGGTGATCTTGAAGTTACGATATTTAGTCGTTGCTATTCGGGATTTACCCGGCTCTCTTGTGATTCTCTTGTGATTGTCACTAAATTTCCTGCTGTTTTCAGTTCCACCATATCAAAGTGTTGCGAATAATTTTGATGACTTTTGTCCATTCAGTCCTGCGGGTATAGTTAGCATTATATATTAACATTACTTCTGTTCAGTTTTTAAAATACTTGGATCGGCTTTTCAGAATATAAATATGGTAATGAGGATCTGTGGCTCACTCAAAATTTCTTGTGACTTAAGCAATAAATACACACTGTACACACAACTAAGAAGAGTAAGAAAACCATCTCCATGGCGATCGATCTTGACACAAAATGGGTCCGAGCTTAAACTAATAAGAATCAGCCATGGTGCTGATTAATAAGGATTGGCAATAATCGATGAGTCAGCTTGTGTAGCATAGAAAATGAAAACCAAGTAATCAAGTGAATGCAAAATAGCACAGCCTTGAACTCTTATTGTGAACTGAATATGTCGAGTGAAGCTAGAACAGTCAAATACGTGAACATTTTTACCTTCTCTGTAATTGTGAGGCAGGATAGTTCAAGAGTTGTTTCTGTTCAACAGCTTACCACCTGTCATGTACATCAGTGACTTCAGTTTCAAGAACTGGTGTCGATTTATTGGACTGTGTTATTTTCTGCTTTGTGCTGAACAACCTACGTCAGAAATGCAAACGATAAATTAATCATTTAGTAGGCATGCATCATTTACCTCATGAAAATACTAAGTAATTATAAATTACGTCCGTATAATAAAAAAAAATAATAAAAAAGAGGAAGCTTAAAAAAATATAACGAAATTAACTCAAAATTTAACTGTTACAAAAAAGTCCTCAGAGGATCTCCGAAGTGGTGTATGATTTCCTGCACGAATCTATACTACGTGTTTTGGAGATTATACTTTGCAAGTACATTAAAATTTTAAAGCTGTGTAAATTTAATTCTGCATAATCAGCTATATAATTATGATTCAGAAAGTGGGCAAATTCTACACATCACGGAAGCAAATAAGAATTCGTTCCTTTTAAAAGTAAATTTGTCTAAAAAGTTATCCTTACATTCTCCACAATAAAGATTGACATAGACCCAATACTTGAGTGGGTCAAGGTTTCCACCTGGATTATA
>JAHPZR010049565.1:0-10000 GCA_019787425.1 Platygyra sinensis | reverse complement strand
GTAAAGAAGATCAATACATCACATACACCTGTTGTTTGAGTATATTAATTTGAATATCGGACTTAAACACCTAGCATGTTATATTTACAATCATAGAAAGAAGAAAAAACAAATTAGAACAGTTCTCATCATTTCCTAATATTGCACATTGCCAAAGTTAACACATGTGTATAAGAATATATGTGTTTTCGAGATGTACTGTAAGAATCAAAAGAGGAGCTCGAGTTTGAGCTGAGTCGATATCTCGAACTGCTTACACTTCGCGATAAAAAGAAAACTAATATAAAATTACGAGGAACTTTGTTGTGCGTTGGCCGTGTTGTACTGAAGGAGCCCGACTAACTTATTACGGACATATTTTAAGTCATAAAGAGAACGCCACTAAGAAATTGGCTGTTAAGGTGCCTTTGATCAGCAGATTTAAGCTGAATTCTGTCCTCGATTATTGTGCGGAAAAGTTTTCTTCATGAATGACTTGACTTGGATACAAAGAGTGAGAAGCAGGCAGAAATCTCACTCTAAGATTATAACTTTTGGAATCTCTGTTTTTTAAATATCCTTACCTCGACCCCTCTCGAGAGTAGCTCGCTACCTTGAAAACTAAAACTGGTTTATCTCCCTCTGAAGCCACGGCAAAAATGGCTTAACGAGGACAGAACATCTGCTTTAAACCCTTATCTTTTACTGACAGCAATTAGCATTAAAGCTTAAACAATTGCTTTGAATAAGTTGCAATATTTTTTTTCCTGAGAGGGTGGGTAAAATTAAAGACAAGCCCTTGTTAAATTCAAACTGAAAAAAAAAATTGTCTAGAAATAGTAACATATCGGCACCAAAGGCATCTAAGGTTGTTTAGAAACAGGTCTACGTCATGTCTGTCTTACTACTTACCTGAATTTCTGAGTGCAGGTGAATCTCTCATCTTTTCCTTGCTATCGTCTACTTGAAGGAGATATGAAAGCTATAGATAAACATCCAGCAGAGCTTCACTCTTTACCTCACCTTTTGAAACAGCAGAGGAAAAATCCATGTCAGCACTCTATTTCTTCTTGCAGAGAATCCAGTCACGTTTACTTGTCTTATTTGTCACGTCAAAACCGTTAAAACCGATGAAACATCTGTTGGGATTATTGTTTGATTTCGAAAACATAACCACTTAGGGTATTCCTGTAGAAACACCACTTGCTCTGCAAAAGCCTTGATTTTAAATTGGCACATTTACATAAGTAATATAGTTATGTTCCTACCAAGCACTTAGACTTATAGGCGCGCACGGTGTGTTTTAAGAACATTGTGCCGGATGGTACGGAGCCAACATTTTAACTTTATCATTTTGCCTCACTAACGTTTCAACTTTACAGCGGTTATCAGTCACACGCGCCCTTCAACAATTTTTTGCCATTTCAAAAACTAAGTTTGGTGGACGTCAATCAAATGTATCCATGACAATATTCGTGTTCATTTCGTCGTGTCAGTTTCACGGCCATGTTCGATCGTCGTTGGATCAGGAATAATCGCTCAGTTATTCTGACAAAGTAATTTGCAATTTCGCTGAGATGGAGGGCTCTTATGTAGAGGAAACATGGTTTGTCTTTGAATTGCATAGCATAAACACTTTTTGCGAGTGAAACGTTTGTGAAGAAGGCGGCGTACGAAACAAAATTAGAGCCGTGAGCGATCCGCCAAAGAGAAAGTCGAAGAAAGGAAAGATACAAGGTAGCTGAAAAAGTTGGCCTCTGAAATGAGTCGCTTTATGTGGAGATTGACTATTTATCAGCTTGTTATGGATGCAGATTATTTTCACCGCAGAAATTTTTGTCATTCGCCTTGCTAAAATACTCAGTGATAATCCCGGCATGCAGAGATCAATCTTGACGAGTTTCAAGCGTGGTTGGAATACTAGTAGCAGACAGGCAAATTATGTGCAAAGCAAACCGTCAAGAGAACCACACGGCACGTGGGAATGTCAGAAATAAAAAGGTAACGAAAGCCGCAAGAGATTAGCAGTTAGACTTTTGTAGTTCATTCTGTAATAAAGTTTATATTTATATTTAGTTCATTCTCATGTTGTTGTGGTTGTACAATGTTTGTAAATTTGTACCTTCAAAGCATTGCCCGTGAGCGAGACGAACGAAAAGGCGCTTCAAACGATTTTATAAGTCTTACTTCTCAGTTTCTGTTTATCGACGAGTCAAGTAAAGATGATATGAAAGAGCAACTCGGATACTCTGAGAATTTGACGCCGTTATTGTCATGGAGACGTTTGATTGACGTCCACCAAAACGTAGTTTTCGAAATGGAAAAAAATCGTTGGAGGGCGCGTGTGACTGATAACTGCTGTAAAATGAATGTAAACTGTGATTTTGTCTAAAATTTTGTTTGCCGTATATTTAGAGCTTCTGATGTAATGTTTATTGGACACAAAACAGGATCTCAGTTAAATCTGCGAAAAATTTTAAAGTTCTTACCCAATAACGTCGTTAGAAGCAGCTCCCCACTAACTGCCTTTTACCACTCCTTCTATTTACGTAACATTATTTTCCACTAACATTTCCTACGACAGTAGAAAAACATAAGCATATGTCGATATGCTAAGCACCCGATCTACTGATGTATACCCGGTGAATACCAATCATGTCAGGTCATTACTCAAGTGAGTCTTGTTGTTGAATTGAGCAGTCGGACGGCACACTTACTAATCTACGTTACATAATTTAATTCGAATCTAAGAATACTTGCGTAAAAGCAACAAAAACGAAACGTGCCGAAAAATCAAACGTTCATTATTCTTCGAGCAGGGGTGCAGATAATGCAATTTTAGTGACAATTCCTTACCGAAAATTAATATTCTTGTTTTCCAACTTTTCTTGTTACATCCGACTTTGTTTTCTTCCCTGAATAATATCAACCACCTATCCATCTTACTTTAAATGGTTTCAGAACTGCGAGTGATCAATTAGCAATGTTACTTAGTGTGCACGTGATTAATTTGTCAACATGGATTTTGCGTCAGAAATGTATCCACACCCTTGTGGTGAAGAACAAGGAATGTGTTTTAAAATTATCGCGCCAATACTGATTAAGATAAAAAAAGACCATCATCAGTTGACAGACGAAATAAACTTATTTCGAATTTATAGGCGAATAAGCTGCGAACCTTAATTTCAGCTGGATCGTTTCGTGCCTAAAAAGGGAAGTATGAGTAAGATAGTAGGGTCGTACCTGGATAGACAAACTACAACAGCAACAACAAGAACTAGTGTTCCATAGTGAATGTTGTAAATTTGTAAACATTTTCAAGAGTGGGGCATAAGTAAGTCTTGGTAAGATTTGTCATGCATATGTTATACGGCAAACTGATCATCAGTCAATAACTCATATGGAATTACTTATGTTCAGCCACTTGATATTGATAATACAGAGCACTAAGAAGTCGAAGTTTTTGTTTCGGACGTATTCTCACTCCCACCAATGAGATGAAGAGCTTCAGTTTCAGGATTACATAACAGGTTTTCGTATTTGACGAAAAGTGAACAATACGCGTAAGAAAGGTCAAGGGGTCGCTTTATCTTCCGCAAGTGACCTGTTTTGAATGTGCTCTCAGGATTCCCCGGCCGTTTTGCTTTAATTTGTTTCGGTTTCGACATACGCCGAGTAGCGGAAGTTATCAGTCAAACCAGAGTGCTTATTGAGCCTTGAATTAAGTCTAAATTCAGTTGCGGTGTAACTAATATGTCTTCACTTAAAAGTTCCAGATTTCAGCGTCGGTTTAGGTTGCCGCCGTGCTCCAAATGAATCAAATTTTACAAAATAAATGAAAAAAACATTCTAAACAACCCCAAAATTATGTCTTTAGAGCTAGTTCACCTTTAGGCGTTTATTCTTGCAGAGTGCAGGAAATCTTGCAGGCCGTAGTCGGTCCTTACAGGAAACCGCTCTTACTGAATCAACTACAACGTTTCAGGGGTACCCTACAGAATATTTCGGTAAAATATCTGTTCGGATGGAAGGTTGCCCGAAAATTTTGAACTTTTTTTTCCCAGCGATGCTCTAAACTTTTCAATTTTGTTTGGAAAACCGTTAAGTTTCCCTTGAATTTTCAGAATTGATGTACTCACTTTTATCATTTCCCATAACTTTTCAGGACGATTTTCTTTGTTCTCTAAAATTTTCTTTTGACGTAATTATTCCAAAAACTTCTAAAAGTTTCAGTGAGAGGTCATCAGGAACGTACATGAACCTAATGAACGATAATAGCACTAGCTAACGGCACTGGCGACTGAGATATAATTTACATCCCCTAACGTTTTCGGATGAATAGGTTTTACGGCTATAATATTCGGATTAACTTTTATATTGTCTAGTATTCTCGCTAAATTTCGATAGGCACACGTATAAAGAAAAACTTCCCCTAAAATTGTCTAATAAAAACATGTTTTCTCAGGGTCCTCGAACTTTCAATAAGGCCCGTCGGGATAGTTAAAATATTGGGTGAATCAAAAAAGGACTCCAGAACTTTCGAAACACGGAAGTTCCCCTCAAATATCCGAACAGATAAATATTTTTCAAGTAGAGCATCTGCAAATTAACTAAAGAGGCTTCTAGACAATAGAGAAATCCATGTTAGACACGTCTGATATGTTTGGAAAGATTCGGTAGTTGGGTGCCCCTGACGTTTTAAAACTGAAACATAAACATACTGGCGCAAGGAAACTGATCGTTTAATGGCAAGCTTTGTACACCCCTGCATCACTGACCCAATATAACCCTGTCAACTATTCGTTATGACCAATCACTTTGCTTTCTTTCATAATTATTCTGTCACTCGGTTAGTCCATTACGTAAAGTAACTATAATTACGGAAAATACAGGAAAAACATGTTCATTGTCCGCCCAGCCAACCACCGACTGAAGCCCGTGATAACTTCTAGGGAGTGTCTGTGATCGATCATTTCACTGCTGGCATTTACCCTCTGAGGATACGAGTTCACTAGGATAAAGTAAGAATTTTATCCAAACAATGGCTGAAGAACCAGGTAAGTTCAAACTCTGATTTTATTAATTTTTGTAACAGAGATTGGGAAGCTTTCGGTTTCAAAGGTCAATAATCCAGCTGTTGAAATGCTCAGTTATTTGACCAGACTATTAGTTGAACTCATTCATGAAAATCATTGAACTGTTGCTACTTCTTCGCACTACAAGCTTTGAATTGATCTGTAATGAAGAGTTAATAACACTGACAAACGCAATCAGCATTGTTACTTTACGGGTTATCTTCCTCTTCTTTCTGTTAGGGGAAATTATACCGCAAAGGTTTCAATAACAGTTAACATTCACTTTGACTGCAAAAATACAGAAATAAGATTAGCAGTATCGGGGTTCGACTACTACTTCTCTGTCGCTAGAACCTCGAGTTACCAAAACCATTGTAATTTGTAATCCGGGCACGACGATTATTACTGCTCTACCTGCCTCAGTTAATCTAGAGCTTGCAAAAGAGGTGAGATTTTCGCCTTCGGCCTACCAATTACCGCTCCGGTGTCTAAAAAAGCTCCACTGGCGGACCCAGTTAATATTAGACAAACCAACACCTCTAGCAAACATCGGGTGAGGTGATAGCAAGATTATTGTTAGAGAAATTGGAAAGAAGATTACATTTGCGTTGGCTGTGAAGCAAAATGAGTTGTTATAGTGCGGAGACCAAATAAAAATACGGTTGTACAGTTCAGCGAATCCAATCAGAATATTCTTTGATCATTCACAAAAGCAATACAGGATTTGACTTAACTAATGATCACATCTCCCGCTCACATGGAGCCATGATGGAAGGAATAACAAAACATTTTATCTTAGTTTTTATTTACAGTTGATGTGATGTCTTACAAGATTTTATCAACTTAATAAATCTAGATGAAACATCAAAACCCGCAAAACTCGAAAGTTTCATACGTTGGGAAGCTGCTGTACAGTTAAATTCTCGAAAAAAAACTTCATTTAAGTCTCTCCCATTCAGATCATGATAGAAAGGTCATAAAAAATAAAGAGAAGCGCACGAAACAACCCTACCAATTCCTTCAAAAAACCGTCACTATATAAAAAACCCCAGAGGATTTAAATAGAATGAGTCATGAAATTCCGAAGCGTACCAACTTTTTCGTTTTCACAAAAATCGATGCTTTTCAGTGTTATTTATGGATTGTGAACCAAACAGTGGGTTACACGAGAAGTCAAGCGTAAAGGGATTTTTCCCTCAAGTCATTACAGTCAAACCGGATGTTCTTTTGATGGGAACTTTGCAAACTTCCGCCGGAACATTGCTATTTTGGTTGACAGTTTGAGTCGAGCAAGTTGCTCAGTTCATTTGGTATCTGATGGCAAGACCTTGTTGAGATTTTCAGTAAAATATTTCAGTATTTTGAAGACAGGTTTGCGAGTTTTAACGTGGATGAGCCACTGCATGAGCAACTACCAAGATATTCTCGATTGCGGGGAAAAATTTATACCGTTTGCCGCCGTTGTTTTGAAATGTAATGGCAGTCACTATTGTTGCTAATTCGTTGCGGGCTATCGAAACTCAAAGGAACCGTAAGTTACGTGCTTGCATTGTAAAACTATATGAAAACAACGGGATTGCAAGTGTTGCGTTTATATGTCCGTAAATAAACAAAACTTCAAGTTTGCTGTGGCCTGTTCCAGGCTCTCGGTCAGTGAGGACGATCGAAAAAGAGAGCGGGTGACAAGCGGGATCAGCGGCGAGCGGGATCCGGGACAGAAAAGGAGAGGGCGTGGCAACCCGTCGCGCCCTCTTTCCCTACCAGACCCCACTCGATGCTCGTCCCGCGCTTCTTTCCGATCCGTCCCCACTGACCGAGAGCCTGGAACAGGCTAAGTTTGTTGTTATACAATTTGATAGCATGTAGCGGAAGTTGAGTTTACCGTTGTCAATATATAGATACCGTTTGAGGCGATAATCAAACTTCTTCGCCTGTTTTGAACTGACCAGACCACAGAGACGTACACAGGGAAATTATTTTCTCCCTTTTCTCAAGCGTCGTAGAGCGATTATAATGTATGTTAGCCATCATAAGCCACAGTAAGAATTGCGATTCGCAAACTGCTTTTCAAATGATTTTTCAAAACGGCACGAAAGCGATAGCAACTTGCTCGCGCGGATTGCAACTTGCTCAACTCAAACTGTCAATCAAATACCAATGTTGCAGCGGAAGTTTGCAAAGTTCCCATCAAAAGAACATCCGGTTTGACTGTAAGGGAAACCCGGGTTGTTTTTTTGCTTTCCTTTACAGTTATGTAATTTCTGTAAGCGACGTGAAGCAACATGCGTCACGTGCGGTACGGATTAGGGAAATGCAAATGAGTAATATCCTATCTTAGTTCTTGCTTAGTATAATTCAGTCGAATTTCTCCCCTAATCCTGTACACGTTGCTCTAGTTTTAGAACAATTGTATTGATCAGGTTAGAACTAATTATGGCAAGTTCAATCTACATTTCTCTGGTCCTTCTACCTGGAACAATTTGGATGAGGAGAGAAAAAGTTTATCTAAGTTTATTTAAACAAAACTTGTCTAAGCTATTTCTAAGTTCTTATGCTTAATGCTAGCTTAGTATTTTTCTTCAAGTTATTATCGCTCTAAAAATGCTTTGTCAATAACTGGCACTATTACTACCTATATTTCTTTTTCTTCTTTCTTTCTTTTTACATTTAAATCGACATCTTTTTTTTCTCCTCCTTCCCTCTTTTTCTTTTCCTTGTAACTACTCGTGTCGTTTAGTTCTTACTATTTTGAGTAGTTTTTTTGCTTATTTAGGTTAAACTTTTTTTTGCTGTATGATGTTTTATGTACTAAGCAAAATAAAATGGTTTGGTTGTTTTTGATGTTTTTAAACCGTTCGGCGAAATATGTAAAATGTAATAGCGAGGCTCCCACGGCCCTTGTGCCGGCAAGCGGAGCACCATAATCATAGGAACAGCGCCACATGCATGCATACAAAAAGAAAACCGTGCATCTCTTTTTTCTTGGTCAACATGGCTAGCGTCATGAACGATATCACGCAACACAATGGCCATACTCCAACCAATAGGCCGACTGAGGCATGCAGTCATGGTTTACAGCGTTCATCAGTTCGTTATATTTTTTTAACTTGACGAATGATGTTATCATTGTCAGTTGTCAGCGAGCGCTTTCGATAGTATACAGTTGAACAAACTAATCATATTGATCTTGCGAAATTATTAAACAATTTACCAATCAGAGGCCAAGGGTAAGTACTTGACCCTATTTCCAGCATGGAAGTGGGATTTCTGCTTACTTCAACCAGAGTTTATTTCACTGGTCGCTTGTTCCCTCCGCGGCTCACATCTAACTTAGAAACGGAAAATGGGAAACCTTTGGAACTAGGATACAATTCAAAACGGTCGCCGTGCCGTTACTTACATAGATGATTTGAGGCAGGAAAACGGTATTGGACAGGCTTGCATTTAAGTTGGTATTGTTTCATAAAAAATCTAATTTGAAATGATAAAGTTAAACTTGAAATAGGCCAAGTATTAGATAAGCATGTTTTTCTCGATATTTCTGTAATTAAGCATTCAGAAGGAATCCACCGCAAGTTCGAGTAACAAACAGACAAAAAAATTTTGTTCCAAGAATCTTCACATTGTATTGCAAACTTCTGTGCGACTGTTTTCGATATATTTTCAGAAATAATAATTCATAGCAACAAGCACAAAAAGTCGAAAAAAACTCTTAAGTTAATATGAAACACTTAAAAGTACTGGTGAAATGAAAACGATGAGAAGTCAAAGACTACTGCAAGGCTGACACAACGTGATATATTTAACACAATATTTCGGCTAAATATATCACGTTGTGTCAGCCTTGCAGTAGTCTTTGACTTCTCATCGTTTTTATTTTTCAAGTTTGGCTGATTAGATCTCCATCGAGATCCAACGTTAAATCAAGCAGGATCTTCGTTCACGGCTTTGCAGTTTATCTAGTTTGTTATGGTAAAATGAACCTGATGATGTCGGCTGTGTTTGCACAATTTCTCTTAACTTTGAAATTTTTTTTCTCGAGTTCCCCACAGGAAATTGTTTTTGCTGTTATTTCAAGCAACTGTTGATATCTTTAGCTCTAAGAAAAATTCATAAAAGGCTTTAATTTCACAACAGCTTAAGTTGTGTTCATACGTAAGTGCGATGATCAATCACATCTTCAAATTATTCTCCGCAGTTCAAATATATTAACTTTCATATATTCATCTAAAGTGCCTATGAAATGAAATTTTCGCCTCCTTTTTTATTCTAAATTAGTGAATTCTATGATCCTCTGATTCGTAATTTTCGAGTTTGGGCTTCCGACAAGCGCGTACAAATTTTTTCTCGAGCTTCGAAGTTGGCCAATTTGAGACAAAATGTGCGACATCCGGCGCGCGGTCAAAATATGCAAATTAGCACGGTTGACGTCATAAGGTGTGTAAAACCTTCAAGCCATCATAGCACCCGGTCATAGCATCTGAGGGGAATAAGCGAAGGAGTGGGAAGTTTCTCGTTACCGGAGGGCCTGTTTTAGCGAGCGGCAAAACACCACTTCACTGATGACCCGCCTCTCTGAGGCCCAGCCCTCCCCCCCCCTCCCTAAGAAAAAACGTACCTTCCCTTACTTTCCTTCTATCAATACTGAGAGATCACCTTAATATCTCACTCACTTCCTTGTTTTCGCTTGCTTTTCGACAAGCTCCTTTATTCAACTACTTACCAGCGGTGATTACTCCAGTTCTCAATTGCCGCCATCTTTCGAAGGTTCCACCAAGAACTGGCGCACTGCCAGTCCCTAGACGCTGCTTTTAATACCCGTCTGCCGCCATCAAAAGCTGGATGTTTCAGTAAATCGTTCGCGTGTGCATTTAAAATCAAAACAGTGTGTTTAACAAGATCAATAACATTTCTCTAATTTACCAAAATATCGAGGAAAACGTGAC
>JAHPZR010049564.1:0-23521 GCA_019787425.1 Platygyra sinensis | reverse complement strand
ATTTGGGTAATGCGTAGGAGATCACCGGCGATTGATACATTAAAACGTACCGTATACAAGAAGTGTAAAATAGTGTTGTTGAGTGATTTTCCTTTTCTGTATGATATAATAAGAGGCGTTCTATAATTGTTTTCAGCAGTGGCTGATTTTA
Source organism: Platygyra sinensis (assembly GCA_019787425.1). Lineage (NCBI taxonomy): Eukaryota > Metazoa > Cnidaria > Anthozoa > Scleractinia > Merulinidae > Platygyra > Platygyra sinensis. The sequence continues at coordinate 23,370 of JAHPZR010049564.1, read as the reverse complement.
GACGAGACTCCATTTTTGCATCAGTTTTGCTTGCTTGCTTGCTTATGCCTTTGAATTCCCTGAGGAACATAGGGCCTCAACAACACTCCTCCAATGCACTTGGTTCTTAGACTGTTCACAGTCCCCTATTTTTCCGTGAGATCGTAGTGTCGATCGTTGAGTTCGACGGGCCGCCATATTGGTCTCTTGATGCGTGCGAAACTGGGGAGAGTACAAAATGCCCGTGGGTAGTGGCGGTGGGGTAGATAGGGTGTGGGCGACGGGTGGAAAAAATAGGGAGACTGTAACAGCTTCACTCTGTCTCGCGTTCACGGGGCGTGGCTGAATTTTAGCGCCTCCGTTAATCAAATCAATTAACAATCTCCTCCCCTGAGAAAAAACCTGTCAAATCAGGGAAATATGATATAATTACATGTCACTGTGTTGTGAATTTCGAGACATTTTGAAGGTTTACCAAGTTCAAATGAATGCGGGACGGAAAAACTCTTCTCTGACTCCAAAAAAAGCGGCAAAACCTGCAGAGAATTTCAATTCAGATGCGTGTCGTCTTTGTGGAATTAATTTCAAAATTTCAGTCGGTAATTTCGGGGGAAAGAACAAGTACATTTCCACTGAAAATCTATTCAAGATCCCTCAAAGGGCTGGAGTTGACAAAATTCCCTTGGCAGATCTGTTGAAAATACATCTTGATATTGAAGTTCATCCACAAGATGGGAAATCTTCCCGTGTCTGCGCAAAATGCGCATTGAAGATTCGCAATGCAAGTACCTTGATCAAGTTCATCACGACAGCTCTTAATCGCCAAAACACCGACGAGGAAAGTCAAGGAGAGCAACGTTTGAAACGAATGAACATTGTTTCACCGCAGAGAAACATCAAAAAACCTCGTGCCTATAGCTCACCATCTACTTCAAAACAGTCATCCCTTCCCCGGCAAAACCCGGCACGATTACCGCCAGCGAAACGCCCGTTGCTGTTCAGCGAGAGGATCAAGCCAAACACTCCAGCCGCAAAGAGGGAATCGGCTTCGACATTAAAGCAGTTGACAAGTCTCCACCTTTCCCAGGAAAATTCTTCTTGCTTGCAAGGGGAACGCTTGTTGCTTCTCGTCAGCCCAGATACATGTATCGACCATGCAGCTCCAACCGTGCTTTCGGAATCGGAAATATTTCCATTAAATATAGTAGCGGACGACACAATTGAGAAAGAAGACGAGATCGAAAAGAAGGCTACCCAAAAAGATGAGCTCCAAGTGGATGTTATCCTGAATTTTCCCTCAGGGAAGAGGCACAGGCAAGCTCCCAAAAATGTGGCAAATATTGTCAAAAACTTTGCACTTGGAAACTTTGGTACAGCTGTAAGTTTGATTTTCAAATGCGAAGAGTTGCAGCCTTTTCTACATGGACAGGTAAAATCTTCGATCTCAAATGAACTGAAGGAGTATTGTCGTTCCGACAATTCTCTTTTGAAGCACACATCTCCAGCAGAACTGGCAGTGTTTTCCAATAAACTAGTGTGCCATGAGGTATCAGTAATGTGTCCGTCTGGAATTCTGCAATTAGAGGAGCAGCTGGCAAAGGAACAAAAACAAAGCCCGAAAAAGCCGCAAACGTCCTGGCACTATGTTTGTCTGCTTTGGCAAAATTTAGGAACGAAAGGATGTCTGCCCTAGCTTACCGAATTTCTGTTGTCCTATTACATAGTGGTGCGAAAAGCAAGATTTTACTCGGCTGAATCACCTTGGTATTTGCATGTCACATGCGGCTACTATTTCCAAACAAAAGCAAGTGGCTAAGGAACACGACTCCTTAGTTTGTACGTGGAAAAATGATTTGGAAGCAGCCAAGAAATGTGAACTTCTTCTGATGGAAGTTCAAGAGAAACAAGTCCCTGCACCCATGGCCATTGGTGATGATGACATGGAAATTGACTGCTATGACCTTCGACACCCTGTGCTCCAAGGTTATGATAATTTCTCTGAAGAAAATTATGAAACATGCAAAGAAATAATTGGATCATCCTGTGGTACACCCGCTGCCCTCGAAGTGGCAATTTCTTCAGCATCAGACTCTTTCAAAACTCTTCCAAGGTACAGGTAAGTGACTTACATAGTAACATTAATTTTGCAGGTCTTTGCATTGCTTACACTTGTTTGCATATCAACAAACAACATCAAAACAGCATTGTCCTGCACTGTCCTACTCCTCTTATCACTTGTGAACTGTGCCATGGTGGTATCAGTATATCAATGTATAGTTTGCGAATGTCTATGAGTAACAAAATCAACTTTACTTGGAACTTAACAAGGGACTTTCCAGGCTTCTTGGATGTCTTGAAAGATGTCTAATTATCAACCAAGTCAGTCACCACCTCCTCTTTGTCATACAATATTTATGTCTGCTGGGGGGGGGGGAGATAACTTAATTAAGGGGTTTTACCTGATATTTTCCTACTTGAAGACCATTTTCCAATCTTCTCTCCTAATAACACACACCCTAATAATGCAGGGAAATCAGAACATTTATTTTCTTAATTTTGTTTTACAATATTTCCAGAATTGTCACTGACAACTTTGACTTGTCTATCAAATCAGGAATTCAAACAAAGACAAGTTCTAACCAATCCGTTCATTGGACACACCAGTATGCCATCAAGGACAGGGTGACCTGTGATCCTTTATTGGATGACCATTCCCCTCAGGCATGCCTCAGTGATCTGCCCATCCATCAGCTACTTCCAGCAAAGGCAGTACAAAATTCTTTTAAGGCAGATTGCTCAGTGTTGGTATCTAGGATTGTCTCCAAGTATCTTCCTTCATTCAAACAGTTCAAAGATGTTGTTATCAACCACATCCCTCACAAGTTCTCCAAGGAGATGGGAAAAAAATCAGAAAGGGTAAGAGAATAGGCCATTTCTGAGTTCCCTTGTGCCTCTGTTTCAAAGCGAGACTATACACAAAACCATTCTTATGAAAATGACATGGATTTGCATTAAAATCAAACTGCATGCAGAACTCATTTTCATATGAAAGGTTTCATACTTAGACTCATTGAAACAGAGGCACAAGAGAACTCAGAAATGGCCTATTGTATTGACTTTACATACAAACACCACTACCTCTTTTCCGTTCCCCTCCCCCTCCCCTAAACACATGTACACACATACTCATGAGAAATACTAATAAAAATAAAAAATGAAAAATAATGAACAATTTCAGAAAAGGAAGAACGTGAGTAGGGTGGAATACACATCTGAAGTGCTCCCATATAAAATAAACCTATTTACAGGGGTATAGTAAAAAGCTGTTTTAAGAGCATTAAAGCAAAAAGAATGTACAATGTATAAAGCTTAAATACAAAAGCAGAATGAAAACAAAGTGCTTCTATAATACATTTTAACTTCTCTTGGTGTTTCCAGCTATATATATATTTTTTATTTTCAGTGTTGCTTAGGATTGACCCCACTAAACTCAAATATTTCTGGAGAAATTGCCCAACTGATGATGCAGAATCAGGAGAAGTATGTGCCTTCCATCAAACACCCAAATGAATGCGAGGTTCATGTCGAGACCATATTTTTTCGATGGGATGCCCTAACAGAGGAACGTGCACGAAATGTCCAGTGGACATTCAAGGATGGAGACAACAAGCTGGACCGCCTTGAGGGTCTGGACCCACTGCACACAGACTGGCACACAAAACTTAAGCTGTATGAAGTGAGTAGATTAAAAAAATAAGTTTTATACTTTTTAATTAGAAAGTTTGTGAAAACTTTGTCCCCTGTTTGCTGTAGCATAGTTCCTTAGTTAATCATCAATGCCTGACTATTTGATTTTTTGGGTATTTTGGGTTTTCCAAGCATTCTGTGTCATATAGTTTCCAAATCTGTAGTAATTTATTGTAACCATACATTACTGACTAGGTATAACTGAAATTAATAATTATTGGTGTTTTCCCCTGAGTATAGAAATGACATGCATTAATTACTTGTAATTCATAAATATTTAGTTGGACTTCAAATTGTTCTTCAAGAGGGAATCAGCCACAGATATTGGAAGCATGTGTGCATCGATGACATCGATCTGGAAAAACAAATGCGAAGCAAGGCCCAATAGTGGACTACAATGCGTACAAAGACTTCCATGACCGAGAGTTTGAGGCACATGTTCTTGCATCATTTATGACATTTGTAGGAATGAAAACAATGGAAGGTAATTGTTAATTTTTTTATTAATATTATCCACATTGCTTTGAGGACAAGCACTTAAAGGAAAATTTAAAAAAAGCAAAATTTATGGTTGGACGTAATATACCAAAAGAAACTGCATTAACCATTGCTCTTTTCCTGTTATCGTAAAGCCTAGAACAGGGGAGCAGGGTCTACAATAACATTGAACCGTTTGAACCACTTACTCCTCTGGTCTCTCCTGATTGGAACTGCCTTAAAACAGAAGATTCGGCATACGGTAAGTTACGGTATGCCGAATCTTCTGTTTTAAGGCAGATCCAAACAGGAGAGACCAGAGGAGTAAGTGGATCAAACGGTTCAATGTTATTGTAGACCCTGCTCCCCTGTTCTAGCTTTAGATAACAGGAAAAGAGCAAATGGTTAATGCAGTTCTTTTGGTATATTACGTCCAACCATAAATTTGCTTTTTTTATTTTCCTTTAAGTACTTGTCCTCAAAGCAATGTGGATAATATTAATAAAAAAATTAACAATTACCTTCCATTGTTTTCATTCCTACAAATGTCATAAATGATGCAAGAACATGTGCCTCAAAACTCTCGGTCATGGAAGTCTTTGTACGCATTGTAGTCCACTATTGGGCCTTGCTTGGCATTTGTTTTTCCAGATCGATTCATCGATGCACACATGCTTCCAATATCTGTGGCTGATTCCCTCTTGAAGAACAATTTGAAGTCCAACTAAATATTTATGAATTACAAGTAATTAATGCATGTCATTTCTATACTCAGGGGAAAACACCAATAATTATTAATTTCAGTTATACCTAGTCAGTAATGTATGGTTACAATAAATTACTACAGATTTGGAAACTATATGACACAGAATGCTTTGGAAAACCCAAAATTACCCAAAAAATCAAATAGTCAGGCATTGATGATTAACTAAGGAACTATGCTACAGCAAACAGGGGACAAAGTTTTCACAAACTTTCTAATAAAAAGTATAAAAACTTATTTTTTTTAATCTACTCACTTCATACAGCTTAAGTTTTGTGTGCCAGTCTGTGTGCAGTGGGTCCAGACCCTCAAGGCGGTCCAGCTTGTTGTCTCCATCCTTGAATGTCCACTGGACATTTCGTGCACGTTCCTCTGTTAGGGCATCCCCATCGAAAAATATGGTCTCGACATGAACCTCGCATTCATTTGGGTGTTTGATGGAAGGCACATACTTCTCCTGATTCTGCATCATCAGTTGGGCTATTTCTCCAGAAATATTTGAGTTTAGTGGGGTCAATCCTAAGCAACACTGAAAATAAAAATATATATATATATATAGCTGGAACACCAAAAGAAGTTAAAATGTATTAATAGAAGCACTTTGTTTTCATTCTGCTTTTGTATTTAAGCTTTATACATTGTACATTTCTTTTTGCTTTAATGCTCTTACAAACAGCTTTTTACTATACCCCTTGTAAATAGGTTATTTTATATGGGAGCACCTCAGATGTGTATTCCCACCCTATTCACGTTTCTTCCTTTTCGAAATTGTTCATTATTTTTCATTTTTTATTTTTATTAGTATTTCTCATGAGTATGTGTGTACATGTGTTTAGGGGAGGGGGAGGGGAACGGAAAAGAGGTAGTGGTGTTTGTATGTAAAGTCAATACAATAGGCCATTTCTGAGTTCTCTTGTGCCTCTGTTTCAATGAGTCTAAGTATGAAACCTTTCATATGAAAATGAGTTCTGCATGTAGTTTGATTTTAATGCAAATCCAAGTCATTTTCATAAGAATGGTTTTGTGTATAGCCTCGCTTTGATACAGAGGCACAAGGGAACTCAGAAATGGCCTATTCTCTTACCCTTTCTGATTTTTTTCCCATCTCCTTGGAGAACTTGTGAGGGATGTGGTTGATAACAACATCTTTGAACTGTTTGAATGAAGGAAGATACTTGGAGACAATCCTAGATACCAGCACTGAGCAATCTGCCTTAAAATAATTTTGTACTGCCTTTGCTGGAAGTAGCTGATGGATGGGCAGATCACTGAGGCATGCCTGAGGGGAATGGTCATCCAATAAAGGATCACAGGTCACCCTGTCCTTGATGGCATACTGGTGTGTCCAATGAACGGATTGGTTAGAAACTTGTCTTTGTTTGAATTCCTGATTTGATAGACAAGTCAAAGTTGTCAGCCACAATTCTGGAAATATTGTAAAACAAAATTAAGAAAATAAATGTTCTGATTTCCCTGCATTATTAGGGTGTGTGTTATTAGGAGAGGAGATTGGAAAATGGTCTTCAAGTAGGAAAATATCAGGTAAAACCCCTTAATTAAGTTATTCCCCCCCCCCCCCCCCCCCAGCAGACATAAATATTGTATGACAAAGAGGAGGGGGTGACTGACTTGGTTGATAATTAGACATCTTTCAAGACATCCAAGAAGCCTGGGAAAGTCCCTTGTTAAGTTCCAAGTAAAGTTGATTTTGTTACTCATAGACATTCGCAAAACTATACATTGATATGCTGATACCACCATGGCACAGTTCACAAGTGATAAGAGGAGTAGGACAGTGCAGGACAATGCTGTTTTGATGTTTGTTTGTTGACATGCAAACAAGTGTAAGCAATGCAAAGACCTGCAAAATTAATGTTACTATGCAAGTCACTTACCTGTACCTTGGAAGAGTTTTGAAAGAGCCTGATGCTGAAGAAATTGCCACTTCGAGGGCAGCGGGTGTACCACAGTATGATCCAATTATTTCTTTGCATGTTTCATAATTTTCTTCAGAGAAATTATCATAACCTTGGAGCACAGGGCGTCGAAGGTCATAGCAGTCAATTTCCATGTCATCATCACCAATGGTCATGGGTGCAGGGACTTGTTTCTCTTGAACTTCCATCAGAAGAAGTTCACATTTCTTGGCTGCTTCCAAATCATTTTTCCACGTACAAACTAAGGAGTCGTGTTCCTTAGCCATTTGCTTTTGTTTGGAAATAGTAGCCGCATGTGACATGCAAATACCAAGGTGATTCAGCCGAGTAAAATCTTAGCTTTTCGCACCACTATGTAATAGGACAACAGAAATTCGGTAAGCTAGGGCAGACATCCTTTCGTTCCTAAATTTTGCCAAAGCAGACGAACATAGTGCCAGGACGTTTGCGGCTTTTTCGGGCTTTGTTTTTGTTCCTTTGCCAGCTGCTCCTCTAATTGCAGAATTCCAGAACGGACACATTACTGATACCTCATGGCACACTAGTTTATTGGAAAACACTGCCAGTTCTGCTGGAGATGTGTGCTTCAAAAGAGAATTGTCGGAACGACAATACTCCTTCAGTTCATTTGAGATCGAAGATTTTACCTGTCCATGTAGAAAAGGCTGCAACTCTTCGCATTTGAAAATCAAACTTACAGCTGTACCAAAGTTTCCAAGTGCAAAGTTTTTGACAATATTTGCCACATTTTTGGGAGCTTGCTTGTGCCTCTTCCCTGAGGGAAAATTCAGGATAACATCCACTTGGAGCTCATCTTTTTGGGTAGCCTTCTTTTCGATCTCGTCTTCTTTCTCAATTGTGTCGTCCGCTACTATATTTAATGGAAATATTTCCGATTCCGAAAGCACGGTTGGAGCTGCATGGTCGATACATTTATCTGGGCTGACGAGAAGCAACGAGCGTTCCCCTTGCAAGCAAGAAGAATTTTCCTGGGAAAGGTGGAGACTTGTCAACTGCTTTGATGTCGAAGCCGATTCCCTCTTTGCAGCTGGAGTGTTTGGCTCGATCCTCTCGCTGAACAGCAACGGGCGTTTCGCTGGCGGTAATCGTGCCGGGTTTTGCCGGGGAAGGGATGACTGTTTTGAAGTAGATGGTGAGCTATAGGCACGAGGTTTTTTGATGTTTCTCTGCGGTGAAACAATGTTCATTCGTTTCAAACGTTGCTCTCCTTGACTTTCCTCGTCGGTGTTTTGGCGATTAAGAGCTGTCGTGATGAACTCGATCAAGGTACTTGCATTGCGAATCTTCAACGCGCACTTCGCGCAGACACGGGAAGATTTCCCATCTTGTGGATGAACTTCAATATCAAGATGTATTTTCAACAGATCTGCCAAGGGAATTTTGTCAACTCCAGCCCTTTGAGGGATCTTGAATAGATTTTCAGTGGAAATGTACTTGTTCTTTCCCCCGAAATTACCGACTGAAATTTTGAAATTAATACCACAAAAACGGCACGCATCTGAATTGAAATTCTCTGCGGGTTTTGCCGCTTTTTTTGGAGTCAGAGCAGAGTTTTTCCGTCCCGCATTCATTCGAACTTGGTAAACCTTCAAAATGTCTCGAAATTCACAACACAGTGACATGTAATTATATCATATTTCCCTGATTTGACAGGTTTTTTCTCAGGGGAGGAGATTGTTAATTGATTTGATTAACGGAGGCGCTAAAATTCGGCCACGCCCCGTGAACGCGAGACAGAGTGAAGCTGTTACAGTCTCCCTATTTTTTCCGCCCGTCGCCCACACCCTATCTACCCCACCGCCACTACCCACGGGCATTTTGTACTCTCCCCAGTTTCGCGCGCATCAAGAGACCAAGCGCCGAACAACGATCGACACTACGATCTCACGGAAAAAATAGGGGACTGTGAACAGTCTAGCTTAACTTAGGTAATGGAATTTTTCAAAAGGTCATGGAAAGTCATGGAATTTTGAGAGGTCAAGTGTACCAATCCTGCCATAGCAACTCGACAAATTTTATACTCATGTAATGCTCCCATACACTGAAGAGCATCAGGGAAACTTAGCAAATGTAAACAAATACACACTGTACGAGTTTAATTTAACTATTGTTAGGATTGCATGTGCAGTGTACAGTACATGGCAACTTATTTTAGGTAAATGCTTAGAGGGAGGGAGGAGTTGTGTCACAGCTGCCCTCACTATTTGAGCAAGAGTTGGTGTGTTGCTATTGATAATCATGTTCCTTGCAGCAGTTGACCACTTTCAATAACTAAAATTTAGCTGCTCATGGCAGTGAGACCGGAACAAACAATGGAAAATGAATGGTCATGTACATTCATTTCTCTTGTTTGTGTCCTCTAGGTCTCTATAAATATCACTTTAGTGTCACCCCAGCTACATTGTAAAATGGCATGTGGAGATTACATGTGGAAATTATCAAATGGAGATTAGTTAGTCAGATTGGCAACTGTAGCAATTGTAATTTCTAGCCCTGCAACAGAAGAGTCAAGTTAAAAGTTAAAACTTTATTTTGGGGCAAAACCTTACTATTCTGTAGCTCTCCCACATGCATCCCTATCATAACAAAGTCAACCCAAACCCCATTTTCATAGAGAGGCTGGAGAGGTTTCACAGAACTGTTCAATTGGCCCTTTGTACAATCCGGTCACATGGTACGAATTAAATTATGCTGGGACGCAAATAATGCTGTGAAACTTTCAAAACAAAGGAAAGTCAGGCCGGACTGGTACGAGTTCCTTTGTTTTGGAAGTCCCACTGCATTACATGTACCGGTATTTGTGTCCCAGCATAATTTATTCTGTACGATGTGACCAGATCATGCAAAGGGCCTATTGTCTACTTTTCATTATTATTTACTGATAACCAGTTGGACACTAGTGTAAAATGTACCTGAGGCATTTCCTTGTAAACACAGTGACATTATTTACTATGTGTTGTTGGTTTCGCTACTACATGTAAATGCAGGAGTCTCTTTCAGTCTTTGTTGAGGGGAGGAAAACAATACATGTAATGTTTTTTTTTTTAATTATTATTATTATTATTATTTGTTTTTAATGCACAGCCTGAGAAGAGAACAACAAGAAGGGAATATGTTTCCCCCTATGAAAAGGCAAAAATGATGAGTATGGTAAGTTTAAAATTTAATAAACAGGCCATCTGATAGGATGCGGAAGAAAATGAAAAATTATGCGGAAATTTTCGGCAATATTATGCGGAAGAAAGAAATGATTATGCGGAAAAGACGCCAGATTATGCGGAAATTTCTAAAACAATAAGGTTGTTCCCTTGGCTTTTTCAAACGTAAAAAATACTCGTTAACGTCTTACCGAGAATTTAACTCCTTCGTGACATGTTTGACCTTTTGCTGCCATTCATGGACAGCTATTTCTTCGTTCAAGGCAGTTTTTCTGTCCGAAGCTTAGTAACCAGGCATTAAATCTGACAAGGAAAACTGGGGCGCTTTCCATTCGGCCAAAAATTCCGAGATTTCCGGTCTGAAACTGAATGGAACAGTAAAAATTCCGGGAAAAGTTTTCGAAAATTGAGGAATATGTTTGAGTGCACCCTCTTTTTCGGAAAATCGGAATAACCGGAAAATTCCGTTCCATTCGACCATTCCTGCTCGGGCCTAGTGTCTCCGAGCCTGGAAATCGAATTCAACCTGGCTGATGCAAAAGCTACTAAACATAATATTAGTGCTCTATCTGACAAACAACTGAAATATCTTAGTTCAACATCATTGCAATGGATATGCCTCAACACGCTTTAGTGAGTACTGCGAAAATACCTGTGGGCTACGTGAAATGTGAGCATAACTGCTGTGAACAGCTCGCTCGTCATTCGAATTCGACTCTTGAACTCGTCAGGAAAATAAAAAGGTATCGTACCCTAAATGTAGTCGCGGACTCCTTTTAAATTCGTACGATAAAAGTTATACTGTGACTCTCACCTAATACATGGTTTATTTCAACTTCAGCGTCGTCGATCGAGCGACCAGAAAGCAAGTAAACAAAGGTAAAAAAGTCCTCCGTTTGATTTCGTATTTTCGCGCGAAACTTGGAACTTGATGATCATTGACCTAAAACGGGTTAGTCCAAGGAACCGGAAAATACTGTTCCATTTGTCGCATGGAATACCCCGAATTTCAAACCGGAAAATTTTGTCGAATGGAAAGCGTCCCTGGATACCGGAAGTCTAAAAACTATAACCCAGGCCCATCACCAGAAGATGCATGGAACGCCTGGAGGTTTAAAATTGTTTACGAACGAACAGGCATGTTTTGGTCGCTGTTTTGGGTGAATACATTTTGTAACTTCTTCAAAATGATCAATGTCTTCGCTACTTTTGCTTCTGAGGATGGTATACAGCTGCTTTTCTCGCTTATATGTATATACCCAGCCCGTTTTATGAAGCTCGATTTGGCGTAGAAATTTTCATAGAGCTCTACGACTCTACGCTTTCGTCACCAGTCTCCTCCTACATGTTGAAAAGATACATGTGTACCTTCTACTTCATAGACTTTACCGTAATTGTGTATTGTTACTATGGTTACCTGCCTATTTTACAGCACATTTGATTTCAATTTGTTGCATATTAGTCTCATATACCTCATATTAAAGGTAGATTTTATTGTTATTACAGTGTTATTACGCTTTACAGTGTGTTAATAGTTTTCAGTGATTCAGTATCGAGTTTACCGTGTACCATCTACGTTCTACACTCTACGATTTTATGTTTGGACGTATATTTTTGTAGTTATTGTAGCAAATATTAAGGTGCATGGAGCTTGTTGAGTGTCATTGCGGTTAACAGTATTTTAATGGTCTTTTTAGTTTAAAATTCAATATTGGGTTTGGCCTGTACCATCTACCATCTACTGTCTATACTGTACGATTCTATGTACAGGCATAGAAGCTTATAGTTATTGTAGCAAACATTAAAGCGCATGGGGATTGCTGAGTGTTATGGTTGACAGAATTTTAGTAATCTTTTTAATTTACAATTCTGTGTGGAGTTTTCCCTTTACCAGCTACTCTCCTCGATCTATGCTCTACGCTCTACGCTCTACGATCCACTCTTTAAGCTCTACCAGCTACTCTCTGCACTCTTACGTTCTACGCTGTACAATCTGCCCTCTAAGCTCTAAAAGCTACCAGCTACTCTCTGCACTCTATGCTCTACGATCTACCCTCTATGCACTACCTGATACTTTCTGCACTCTACGTTCTATGCCGTACGATCTAACCAAGCTCTACCAGCTACTCTCTGCACTCTACGCTCTACGATCTACCCGCTACTCTCTATGCACTACCTGCTATCCTCTACGCTGTACGATCCACCGATTCATCTATGGCAGCGCGTTGTAAGACTTGCGCATTAACCTTTATTTCTTAAAGTAGTGTCAAATCGTGAGGAATCTGTCCTTGGATACATCAACTTCATGTATTACGACACATCGATGGCGAGGTGTAACAATTAATTAGGGATCGTGACTATAGAGCACATAGTGATCTACATATATGTCTGGACATAAAACGGTACACATCACTGACCCTCCCTTTTACCAGATCGTGAAAATCTAACTAAAAAATTCTCAACTGCGGTGTACACGTCTGTCGCAATGTGCGAAAATGCCCAAGCCTAAGTTCATGTTTAGATGTAAAAGAATAGATCGATCGCAACATATATGAAATTAGCGTTTTCTACGGCTTCCATTTATTTAAATTATTCTAAAAGCTTCCGTAACGACGATTTCTCTTCATTTATTAAGAATTACACCAAGGACTGGCAGGACCGCAGCTAAGAAATGACATACTAAGTTCAAAACTAAGATGCCACAATTAATCGGCCGAATTTACAAACTTTCACATACTGCATCAAGAACAAACGCAGGAGTTATGAAACTCACGATCTTCTTCACATCTTTTTCAGACAAATCAGAGCAAAACATAACCACCATTAAACCTTTCTCACTGGAATCCACACGAAAAGTTGGAGTGACACTCGTGACGCAGTGCACTCTGGTAAAAAGTGGCGCAGTGCAATCTGGTTTAATGCAAAGCATTCTGGTAAAGTGATGAATTCGAGAATTTGTGTTGCTGCTCGCTCGCTACCCTCGCTCCGAAGCAATTATCTTTGTCGATTAGGTATTTGTAGAAATTTTAAAGTGTCTATATCGCCAACAGGGTTTTTATAGTTATAGTAGCTCTATACTGCGTAAAAAGGTATTCTAAGAAAAAAATTGGATTCTGAGATTTTAACGCCCTAATATATCGCCTTAAAGTTCCCTCTTCAGCCACGCCCAATGAAGTTGACCGTGAGTCAGTGCAGAAAAGAGCCTGGGTTTCTGAATGGGTCGTGACGTCAAGTCAGGAATCACGAGATCCTTCTAGTTTAGGTAATTGTTGTTTCAGTAGTGGTGAGGAGTTTTCCTCGCCAAAAAACAAACAAATCGAAGTTTGCGAAGCAATGCGGTCGTCAAGCAAGCAAAATAAAAGGATAAAGCTTCGAGATATTCCTGAAGTGACGTCATTCGTCACCAATCTAACATTACGCGGTCATCTTCATTGGGCGTGGCTGAAGAGGGAACTTTAAGGCGATATATTAGGGCGTTAAAATCTCAGAATCCAATTTTTTTCTTAGAATACCTTTTTACGCAGTATAGAGCTACTATAACTATAAAAACCCTGTTGGCGATATAGACACTTTAAGTTTTTAAAATGTTTAAATTAAGAATAACCACAAAGCAATAACTAATAATTGCTGCGTAGCGAGCGAGCAGCAACATAATCAGGATTTAAGAAGAATATATAAAGTGAGTACGAATTCTCGAATTCATCACTTTTTACCAAAATGCATTGCGAACGTTTTGAAATCGTTTAAAAGTTGTAGCCTTATGTGACTTTCGTTTGTCACTGCGGGTGAGGGAATAAATTTGAGACCCCTTGACAGTAGATTAATTTGTTCGCGTGCCAGTTCGGAATCTGAGAGGTTTTTGATTTATCGTTTCTGTGATTCTAGTGTTTTTTGTTCGATATCGCGTCTCCGTTCGTTGTCTCCGTTCGTTGCGTTTCCTAGTATGAATGACGCGCTTTGGAACCATTTCCCTTTAAGACTGATCTGTAGACATAAATGAGACATCGGGATAAGCTACAGGCCCTGTATTCTGCTCTTTCTGAATGTTTAACAGATGACAAACTGTCGAATTGTACTCGCGCTCGTTGCCGTATTGCATAAATTATAAATTCATGTGTCTGTCCGCTTATTGACGATAAAAATTAGCCAATGAGCGCGCGAGAATTTGTGCTGTTATCGTAAAATCATGTTTCGTAAATTGAAGTGTCGTTTCTTTATTGCGACTTCTTAATTAGTTTTTGTTAAGAATTGGTATTTAACTAATTATAAGCAATTAGTTCTTTCCAAATTTTCCCATAAACACCAAAACAAAGCATTTTGAATACCATTAAACTAACTGGCTTTGCGATCTAGATTATTTTGGCGGCATCTCTTCTCTCTTTAGTCCGCCTGCATCAAAGAGTAACTTACTTAGGGCGCGTTCGTTTGGGATCAATCCGGAACTAACAATTTTGGAATCTTGCTAATTGGAAATGCACGGAGAAACACAAACCCGGAAAAATGAGAGTCGGTGTTTATTTGTCAATTTTCTAGAGAGAATGTTGGGAATAGAAGTAAATATCGTCACTTTTGCATGCATTGCGTGCTGTTTGTTTTTGATTGTGTTACAGCGCAAAACGATCAAACCATCAAAACATTGGTGAGGCCCTTAGCATATACTATTGAGACAAGGCTAAATTGTTTTGTTGCTTATGGGAGATTCTACCGTACTTCATTGATAGCAAGTGAAGTCTAGGACAGAAGAAACGGGAAAATGTATCAGTATTTGTTATTTCTTGTGCTTGCAAGCTAAAATTGATAAGTTTAGGAAAACTGAGGTTGCAGCGCACTGAATCCATCAATCATGTGGCATATGACTGCAATTCATATACAATATTGGGCGTGAAGCGAGTTACATTTGTGGGGTCAATTTGAAACGAGAAGTGTTAAATATAAATAACGATATAAAGTCAAAGCGATGTCCAGAATAACTTGAATTCCCAACTGAAAATGAAAGAATCAGCACTCGATATTTTTTCCAGCCGCTTGAAACACAGCTAGTAGTTTACAGCCGACGGCACTTCCCAAATTGATGCATTCAACTGTGTCTCGAAATGTAGTCAACAAATTTCAAGTAAATCCTAGACTTAGAGCGTAGAGAGCAGAGAGTAGCTGGTAGAGCTTAGAGGGTAGGTCATAGCGCGTGCAGCGTAGACTGGTAGTGCTTAGAGGATACATCGCACAGCGTGGAGCGTAGAGTGCAAAGAGTAGCTTAAGGAGGCAGCGTGGCCAAGTGGTCAGCGTGTCGGACTCTCAATTAGGCGGTCCCGGTCTTGAGTCCCGCTCTGACCACCACCAGGATTTGTTTCTCGGTAGCCCCAAGTTTAAATCCTCAGCCACGCTTGTAAATAGCCAACTGGTTTGCCTCCGGCCAGTTGGGATTCTTAACAATGTTATGTTCAGTTATGAACATGTTCAGTTCAATTATTTCTTTTAGTTGTTTGCTTGGCCCCACTAGCACTTGTCCTGCAAACACTGCCGAGGGTAAATAAAAGTTGCATTAAGTGCTTAGAGAGTAGAGGGTAGATCGTAGAGCATAGAGCGTACATCGTAGACGGTAGAGTGCAAAGAGCAGCTGGTAGAGCTTAGAGGGTAGATCGTGTAAATAAAGGTTGCAATAAGTGCTTAGAGAGTAGAACGTAGATCGTAGATCGTAGAGCGTAGAGTGCAAAGAGTAGCTGGTAGAGCTTAGAGGGTAGATCGTGTAAATAAAGGTTGCAATAAGTCCTTAGAGCGTTCATCATAGAGCGTACATCGTAGAGCGTAGAGAGTAGAGTGCAAAGAGTAGCTGGTAGAGGTTAGAGGGTAGAGCGTAGAGAGTAGCAGGTAGAGTGAAAACTCAATAGAATCGTACAGCGTAGAGCGTAGATGGTAGAGGATAGATGGTTAACTTAACAATAAATTTGAAATTAAAAACGATTAGAATACTGTACCATAAAGTTTATGAAGTGGAAGATAATTTTCAACACGTAGGAGGAGACTGGTGATTAAAGCGTAGACTCGTAGAACTCTACGAAAATTTCTACGCCAAATTGGGCTTCATAAAACGGGCGCCAGTTGTATATGTAACAATTTTGGAGTTTTATGCGAAAAAATGCCCGGAGGATGCGGAGGATGAGGAGGATGCGGAAGTAGGCAAATTATGCGGATCCGCACCACCGCATCCTGTCAGATGCCATGAATAAAGCAGCAAATACATGCAGTTGTAACTTTGAGAAATAGAAAACATGTACCATGTTTCTATCAAGTTATAGAAACACGAGTGTAAGTTTGGGAGAACAAGAAATGCTGTGGGAACACGAGCTGCAGGCAAGTGTTTCCACAGCTTTTTCGAGTTCTCCCAAACTTTCACGAGTGTTTCTATAACTCGATAGAAACACCGTGGAGTACATGTTTTCTATTTCTTTTAGAAAACAATACGACGAGAAAAAGGAAAACAACCTTGTTAACTTTGATTATCAAAATGTAAATTCTCTCTGCTCACGCCATCACTACGTCAACAGTGCACGCTAGTTCTGTGTCCATCGAGTTATACAAACAAGATTTTTAACCAATCAGCGTGCGTGCTTTCTTAGGACTGTTTTCTAAGATTACATGTAGATATCATGGACAAGAATCTTGAACATTGATGTACAGTGCTCATCTAAGAAGAAAATCATGTTTTCTTCCATGGGTGGTTTGTGAGTTAGTGTACAGTAGAATTTGTCTGTAACACATTCTGACACAATTTTTTTTTCCTTTCAGATTCCAAAGCCATATGCAATTATAAGGCTGTATTATTATTTTTTTGAAAGCCAGGAAACTGGATGATATCAAATTGATAAACATTAAGAAAGTATTGACAAGCTTGGGGTACTTTCGCCCAAAAGACAAAATTTTAGTAAGGAAAATTATGCTATTTTATTGGGGAAGGAGCATGTTGACAAGGGGAATGTGAGAAGGATAGACAAAGGGAAAGTGATCACCAAGAGCAGTCATCTCTTGAATTGATTGCTGTCAGAACTGAAGCTGGCTTAAGATGAAGTTTTTTAAATAGCTTTCAAGCAAGTCCAGATACATGCATACTGATACAAAAGTCTTGACAGCTTTTTTTTAACCAACACTTTCTATGTTGAAGCACAATGATATGATAATATGAATAAAGTACAGGTAGAAAATGTAAAGCAGTTTCCAGAGCAGAACTACATTGTAGCTACTGACCTAATTGAGGTTTGGAATCTTTTGTCAATTTCTATTGAACAAGCCTTACATGACTTAAAGTCTGTCTTGATTCAGTTCAGTTCATTCATCTCAATGATTGTTTTTAGAAATATTTTTATAGAATTATTTATCAACGCAACTACAGAAGTGTTGTATTATGTATATGGTTTTATTAAATTAGGAGAATTACCATACTTTCATTTCCACAAGTTTAAATGTTTGTTTCAGTTCGACAAATACAGATCAATATACATGTAATATACATTAAGTAAGAATAAGAATTACATTGTATCAAGAATAAACTTTCACAGAGGAAGGATATTTGAAATTAAGAGGAGGTTAAACTCAACATTCCAAACATATTTAAGTTAAAAAAAATATACTTACTATTTTTTTTTTTAATCAGTAGTTTTATATAGACTAACTCTCAATCATATGTTGATTATGAACTTCAAAGTTCATCCATTATTAATTATAAGAGGTTGTTACATCGCTTTGGTTATTGCAGATATGATATGTATGTTATGCATGTATACTATTTTTTAGGGAAAAAGTGTAGACATTTTGCAGAGACTTATAACATTAAAGTGTATACATTTTACAGACATTTTGTGCATTTTTCTGCAGATTTTATTTAAATTTCGTTTGATCACCGTGTCTCTTTTTCATAGTGATTTCACAGAGAAAATGACAGGATTTTGCTAGTATTTACTTTAATTAAATGTGTACATTTTACAGACATTATCCAAGGCATCTGACAGGATGCGGTGGTGCGGATCCGCATAATTCGCCTACTTCCGCATCCTCCGCATCCTTGGGGCATTTTTCCGCATAAAACTGGAAAATTGCTACATATAAGCGCGAAAGCAACTGATTACCATCATCAGAAGCAGAAATATCGAAGAGATTGATCATTTTGAAGAAGTTATTCAGCCAAAACAGTGACGAAAACACATCTTTTCGTTCGTAAACAATTTTAAGCCTCCAGGCGTTCCGTGCGTCTTCTGGTGATGGGCCTGGGTTCTAGTTCTAGTGGTGTCTAGTTTTTCTCGTCCGATTTAATGCCTGGTTACTAAGCTTCAGACAAACACAACAATGAAAACCATAGAAAAATTGCGCTGAATGAAGAAATGTGTCCACGAACGGCAGCAAAAGGTCAAACGTGTCATAGAGGACTAAAATTATCGGTAAGACGTTAACGCGTATTTTATATGTTGGAAAAAGCCATGGGAGCAACTTTATTAAATTGTAGAAATTTCCGCATAATCTGGTGTCTTCTCCGCATAATTGTCACTTTCTTCCACATAATATTGCTGAAAATTTCCGCATAATTTTCAGTTTTTTCCGCACCCTATCAGATGGCCTGATTATCTGAACTTTAGTGTAACATTTTGTGTAGCTTATTTATCTAGATTTTACTAAGATTCTATGCAGCTTTCTTTTACAGAGATTATATGAAGATTTTGTGTTATTGGATTTACAGACGTTTTTTCACCTGCCTTTTTTTACAAAGAATATACGGAGATTTTACAGAGATTTATACCTATGCCATAAAATCTCTGTAAATTTCAGCCTAAATTTACAAGAAAAATTGCAAGATTTTACAGACATTTTGCATGATGTTAGGACAGAAAATGCGTTAAAATTTACAGACTTTTTGTGAAGATTACAGAATCTCTGTAAATGTGCAAATTTACAGACATCGTAATTTACAAAGGAAATGTATACATTTTACAAAGATTTGATTAACTTTTTTGAAGTCTGTAAATGGTCCAAATTTTCCAGTGGTAAATTAAATTACACTTTCAACGTGTCAGAAGGGTTTTTTCTCTTTCTTTTTATTTTCGGTGTATAAAATGCGGAAAGGTCTCTTAACTTGAGTATTTTGAGCAAAAATTTCTCTTGGGGGTTGGAAGGGCTATATGATCGATGAGTGAGGGAGTTACGCATGTGCGCGTGTCACACCAATCACGGTGTGGGCTGTATCAAAGAACGAATCAAATTGCCTGTTAGAAAATAAGATGGTATCTACATTAATCTGGAGACATGTCGGATTATTGTACGTTGTTCAGTCAAATATTTGATGGCTTACTATTTAGCTATCATACCATTACCGATGGTATGTACATCATGAATTCCCGGTCTCTTTCTTGCTGTACATCACAACCAAAAAAACTTAACTAAACCATTACTATAAACAGTTCTAGATACGAATGCTCCTATCACAAAAAATAACTCTTGCACGCTTTGCGTGCCTATGTTTACAATATGTACACATGTATATGACAAAAAAAGAACTTCAAATAGACAATAAAAATCAAACTGGTTTGAGAAATTTCACACACAAACATTCAAGGTATGCTGTATGTTGAAAAGATAAAAATTAATTGCCAACGAGCCAGCCAAGCGAAGACGCTCGGCTAGCAAGGCGGCAGAGAATAGTGCCGCGCGAAGAATGCTGTATGCAAAAAAAATCTCGATCGGCGACCGAAAGTGTAAGTGTAAGTGTAAGTGTAAGGTGTAAGGTGTAAGACCCCCAGTTTTAGCCAATTGCAAGGACGGAACTATTCGAGCCATTGAAGTTTTAGCCAATCAGCAGGTGCGTTACATCTAGACTTGTTCGGGTAGTTTGTGTTTGATTTGCTTTTGATGTGGAAGGGTCATTGTGAAGCGCGAGTGTTTTCTTTGCTGTTGTCTTTATTCAACTGTGAACAATTTCGTAGTGTCAGAACATACCGAACCAGCGAATCGAATATTGAGGAAAACTGTATGTTTGACAAGAGCAAATCCAGTGTGCCAGATACAAAATCGACACGAAACCGCGTGTTCACCACAGAATTGAACAAGCATGTTCATGAATCGAAACAGTGTATGTATGCCTTCTCTGTTTATCCATATCGAACTGAAAGTTCCGTCGCGCAGCGTTTCAACCACTAGAGCAATTCCGGTGTTCAAATCTAGCATATCGAAGTGAAGGTTCAGTCGGGCATTTCCGAACAGAACTGAGTGTTTATCATTCGAACCACTGGAGCAAATCCAGTGTTCAAAACAAAACACTAATCGAACCTGTTTGCCACAGAATTAAACAAGCGTGTTCATCAAACTAGCGTGTTCACTTTCTCTTTGACTTTGTCCATCGTATTGAACTGAAGTGAAGTGAAGTGAATACTTTATTTACCCTCGGATTGTAGAGTAGCTTTAGCGCAGCTAATATCTCCGAGCATCTCACAGTACTAGATAACAACTAAGGCCAGACCACAACACCGGGAACTTCATGCCCTACTCTTTACGATAAGCGTGTGGGTTCTTTTATTTACCCTGCTAACCATAACATCGAAGATGCAGGAGACGGGGCCTACGGTTTATTGTTTGAAAGTTCGACCGAGCGGAGATAGACTGCAAAACCTTCAATCTTTAACAATTATTCAGGGAAAAAGTTTTGCGGAAGCTACGGCGACTCTAGTCATCTAGTCGTCTTAGGCTCGCAGGCTACTCAAAAATGACTTCTGAAAAATTTTTATTTGTATCAATGTGAGCCTATCCGTCAATAAAATTAAGCACAAATACTATGTCTAATTTTCTTCTCAACAAATATGTAGCGATTAATGCAACTGTTATAGCTGTAAGATAAAAGAAATGTGAAATCAATTGGGTCGTGAGAATTATCGCTAAAAACGTGATGGGGCACCGAGCCGTGACGGCAGCGCTGAACTATTTGATTTG
The DNA here is from genome assembly GCA_019787425.1 of Platygyra sinensis. NCBI lineage: Eukaryota > Metazoa > Cnidaria > Anthozoa > Scleractinia > Merulinidae > Platygyra > Platygyra sinensis. Next base: position 2,326 of record JAHPZR010049564.1, on the reverse strand, counting down.
GATAGCCGGGGTTAGAGGTCACTTTTTCCTCTGAAAATGAAGCGAAAAACCCAGCAATCGCTGCTTACTGCCTGGGACAAATTTAACAGAAACACAGATAACACAAATGAAGTTAAGTTGTTTTCTTTCGAAAATATAACTGAAATTAGTTCATAAATCTCCAGTGAATGTACGCGTAATTTAATTAGTTCTTTAAACACGACTTGCGACCCAGCGCTTGGTTTGCACATGATTTTCGAGCGCAGATAACTGCAATGTATTTGAAAAAAAATTAATAAAAGAAGATTTCAGCAAAAGAAACAAACTTTGCAAGATCTTCTAGCTTGGCAGCCGTAAGATATCGATGCTTGAGTAAAATTTGAAAGTGAGAAAAAAATTGGCTTGTCGAAGCAGTACGAATAAATACATGCACTTTTTCAACGCTTCATTATAAAGCGAAACAATTTCAAAATACGTCAAGTTTAAGTCAATGTATTAAATCTATCACTTTCGAAATCATGAACGAAAAACCGAAACTATCACAAAGGTTCAAAAAGTCAATGATGGTCCGCACGCTCAAAGTATTACAGCACAAATTACACTGAAATGCACCTTCAAAATTTTGTTGGAGAGGCCTCAGGAACCCCCAATAAAAGGTGGGCCCTCTCCTCCACGTGGCCCCGATGAAACCACTGCACGTATTTTTTATAGCATTGTCCGCCGCCTACTCAAAGTTTTTCTCCAGCCCTCTACTTCAAATTTTTGGATGGACCCAGTCAAACTGACTGACAATGCTCCTCGAATCAGTGTACTCAGTCTCAATATCCTACTGGATTGCGTGACGAACGAAAGCAGCCTTACTCCCAAGGGGTGTCATATTATCGGCATAAAAGCGTTATTTCTCTCGGTAATGTTTGTATTATGCTGTATTAACAAACCCTTATTACACAACAAATTATTTGCTCGTTGGCACTCTATCGATAGGTATACCTAGTAATACATGAATGTATATCTTAATATATCTTATTAGAGTTTTGTTGTGTAGTATCCCTGAGTATTTTTGAGAGTTATGCAGTATTTTGACAAGCCCATAGGGTGAGTCAAAATACAAACAATGAGTAAAAATGTCTACATGTAATACACTGTACATGGAAGAGACTTATTATCCAACATGCCAAATTTTTGTGTTTGTGCGGGCGAATTACGCTGATATTTATTTACCAGGAATGCATGACAGAAGTATGCAAAGCGGAACAGAATTGGCACAGCAAATCCCGCCAACTGATTGGTCAACAGCAAACAAACCTGTCTAACCGGTCCGCTGGAGTACATTGTACAAATACCGTGTGATACTTGTTACTTGAAGTGCAGTTGAATAATAAAAGATCATAATTTTTAATAGTGAATCTGGACTACATATAGAACCCAAAAGGTTTCGGGTCTGACTCCAAGCTGAAAAACTTAATTGTTTTTCTTATGCTGGTATGTCAGTGATACTAAAAGAACAATTCATCCTCCTCTATGCTGGCCTAATCTGACAGGGTGCGGGAAAAAATGAAAACTGTACGCTTTTTTGGAGGCGAATTGCGCGGGTCAAAAAGTCAATTGTGCAGGTAATTGTGCAGGATTGTGCAATCTTGCGTCGAACAAAATATTTTGTATCCCACTCCCTGTTAAAGCAAACATCGAGTTCTCCTTATAAATCATACTTTTATTGTAATAACAATGTGGAACTCCTCTTGTAATGGCTAACAAACTTCTAGATTTTACTTTGAATGATTTTTATCTTATTGACTGAAATTTAAAACCTATTTTAAACCAATTCTTTGTTTGTCAAAGCAATTGAAAGAGCTAAACGAAAACACTCGAAGAGATCCCCCCATAAGTCCTAGTAAACCTCTAAGTATGTTATGTACAGTACAGCTCAAAAGTAAGTTACCACCTCTCGTCTCGTTTCTCGCGAGACTGGTCTCGTTTCTCTCAAGACGTTTCTCGTTTCTCTCGAGAATCACTGAAGAATTTAGTATGGCATACGTTACGTGGGAGGCGCGGTGGCCTCATGGTTAGTGCGCTCGTCTCCAGATCGAGTGGTCCGGGTTCAAGCCCTGGCCTGGGACATTGTGTTGTGTTCTTGGGCAAAACACTTTACTCTCACAGTGCCCCTCTCCACCCAGGTGTATAAATGGGTACCGGCGAATTTAATGCTGGGGGTAACCCTGCGATGGACTAGCATCTCGTTCAGGGGAGAGTAGAAATACTCTCAGTCGCTTCATGCTAAGGAAACCGGGATAAGCTCCGGCCTGATGGGCCACTTGGCTCGTATGCAGACTTTACCTTTTTACCTTTA